>JBAIZL010000001.1:313291061-313448561 GCA_036971475.1 Prosapia bicincta | reverse complement strand
TCTCTCTAGCTAATTCAAGATCTCTAATTCAATACGACAAATGTAAATAAGGGATGAAATAATTTGTGACGTTAAGCACCAACGATAAAATACGCTAGATGCTAAACGTATTACCCAAACTTCATTGTTTTTACGTAAACAACATGATGTACAGAGACAGCGTGTAACGTAAGTAGGGCGAGGGGGGAAATGACTCCCCCTCCACGCGTAACAACATTATCAGACACAGCCACTTAGGAAAGACAACGATTTGTACAGTATAGTGAGGACCACGTAACTGTGCACTTGGCCTTGGGATATCGCAGTAAGGGAGACGGGAGTAGAGTGTCAGTATAAATACTTTCCTACAAACAAATAAGGACTGTCAAAATACTGTCTTGCATGAGACGCTCGATATTAGATGAATTCGTTGAAAAATTAACTATGGGATAATATAACAATCTTGAAATACGTGTAGACATATCGGACACACAAGCTGTTGATGTATAGAACATTCTGAATATATAACATGTTTTAAGAAGTCTCGTGCGATACCTCAGGGCTAAGTGCACGGTCCGCAATATACTTGCTTTAGCTGAACGTTTAACCAAAAAGCAGTGATGGTTTGTGGCATTGCCTGTACTGGGAGACACCAGTAGCGCAAGAGGAAAAAGGTAGTAGGGAATTTCCTATAATGTCTAATACTTCCCTCCTCACGCTCCACTCTATTCGATCCCCCGTAATTTTTTTCTCCGTCTGTTTATAAGAGAAAGAACAAGGAAAATGGCAGCGAAATATCAATTGAACAGACTAAAAATGAACTATAAATTTCACGATTGAAGATGTCTGTAAGTTTCAGAATTATAAACGTTTGCAGCAAAAGGTGATCAACATTTCCATGTATATGTATTTTCCGATGTAAAATACGCACGTCTAACGCCATGTCATCGCTAATCATTAATTTTTTTTAATAGCTCTATAATAAACGTAACTAAAATGTGCGAGTTTTAAAAATCCTAATGCGTGAAACGCAGGGTGTTACTAGGCCAAATTAGTTGGTTAAAACATCATTGCGTTATTGGGGAGAATCTTCCAAATAATCAGATCTCTTTCATCCAAACACTTCGGTAAGTCTTGCTGCCTCAGGAGAATTTAACATACATTTTCTTTTACCCTCGGCGATTGCCTATTTGTATTGTAAAGCAATGATGGAAAACAACTAGAGGCCTAAGTATTTACAGTAGGAATATTTAGGTTTATAAGATAATCATATTGGTATCACTACCAAATTTCTAGGAGACCATAGCATCTATTGATTAGGTAGTCCTCGCGATAATAAATTTAACAAAAGCACACACACACACACACACAATTGTGAAATTTTTAATCAGGTGGAGATCTCGCCCTCTCTCTCCCTCTCTCTCTAATTTAAAGTAAATCTGAATTTACTTTAAATAAAATTTTATTTCGGTATTTTAAAATGAAGAAACAAAAATCTACAAATCCACATAGTTACATGGTAATAGTGTGAGGTTCCCGTCTGAGTTTATCCAACTACTTGTTTGTCTAACTATTTCGGTTTGTCTAACTACTTCAGTTTGACTAAAAATGTCGATTTATCTAACGGCTTCAATTTATCTAACTATTTCGGTTAGCAAGCTCTTCAGTTGTCTAACGACATTGGTTTGTCTAACTACTTCAGTTTGTCTAAACATGTCAGTTTCTCTAACGGCTTCAGTTTAACTAACTATTTCGGTTTGGAAACTCTTCAGTTGTCTAACGACATTGGTTTGTCTAACTACTTCAGTTTGTCTAAACATGTCAGTTTCTCTAACGGCTTCAGTTTATCTAACTATTTCGGTTTGCAAACTACTTCAGTTGTCTTACGACATTGGTTTGTCTAACTACTTCAGTTTGTCTAAACATGTCAGTTTCTCTAACGGCTTCAGTTTATCTAACTATTTCGGTTTGCAAACTCTTCAGTTGTCTAACGACATTGGTTTGTCTAACTACTTCAGTTTGTCTAAACATGTCAGTTTCTCTAACGGCTTCAGTTTATCTAACTATTTCGGTTTGCAAACTCTTCAGTTATCTAACGACATTGGTTTGTCTAACTACTTCAGTTTGTCTAAACATGTCAGTTTCTCTAACGGCTTCAGTTTATCTAACTATTTCGGTTTGTCTAACTACTTCAGTTTGTCTAAACATGTCAGTTTCTCTAACGGCTTCAGTTTATCTAACTATTTCGGTTTGCAAACTCTTCAGTTGTCTAACGACATTGGTTTGTCTAACTACTTCAGTTTGTCTAAACATGTCAGTTTCTCTAACGGCTTCAGGTTATCTAACTATTTCGGTTTGCAAACTCTTCAGTTGTCTAACGACATTGGTTTGTCTAACTACTTCAGTTTGTCTAAACATGTCAGTTTCTCTAACGGCTTCAGTTTATCTAACTATTTCGGTTTGCAAACTCTTCAGTTGTCTAACGACATTGGTTTGTCTAACTACTTCAGTTTGTCTAAACATGTCAGTTTCTCTAACGGCTTCAGTTTATCTAACTATTTCGGTTTGCACACTCTTCAGTTGTCTAACGACATTGGTTTGTCTAACTACTTCAGTTTGTCTAAACATGTCAGTTTCTCTAACGGCTTCAGTTTATCTAACTATTTCGGTTTGCAAACTCTTCAGTTGTCTAACGACATTGGTTTGTCTAACTACTTCAGTTTGTCTAAACATGTCAGTTTCTCTAACGGCTTCAGTTTAACTAACTATTTCGGTTTGCAAACTCTTCAGTTGTCTAACTATTTCGGTTTGTCTAACTACTTCAGTTTGTCTAAACATGTCAGTTTCTCTAACGGCTTCAGTTTATCTAACTATTTCGGTTTGCAAACTCTTCAGTTGTCTAACGACATTGGTTTGTCTAACTACTTCAGTTTGTCTAAACATGTCAGTTTCTCTAACGGCTTCAGTTTAACTAACTATTTCGGTTTGCAAACTCTTCAGTTGTCTAACGACATTGGTTTGTCTAACTACTTCAGTTTGTCTAAACATGTCAGTTTCTCTAACGGCTTCAGTTTATCTAACTATTTCGGTTTGCAAACTCTTCAGTTATCTAACGACATTGGTTTGTCTAACTACTTCAGTTTGTCTAAACATGTCAGTTTCTCTAACGGCTTCAGTTTATCTAACTATTTCGGTTTGTCTAACTACTTCAGTTTGTCTAAACATGTCAGTTTCTCTAACGGCTTCAGTTTATCTAACTATTTCGGTTTGCAAACTCTTCAGTTGTCTAACGACATTGGTTTGTCTAACTACTTCAGTTTGTCTAAACATGTCAGTTTCTCTAACGGCTTCAGTTTATCTAACTATTTCGGTTTGCAAACTCTTCAGTTGTCTAACGACATTGGTTTGTCTAACTACTTCAGTTTGTCTAAACATGTCAGTTTCTCTAACGGCTTCAGTTTATCTAACTATTTCGGTTTGCAAACTCTTCAGTTGTCTAACGACATTGGTTTGTCTAGCTACTTCAGTTTGTTTAAACATGTAAGTTTCTCTAACGGCTTCAGTTTAACTAACTATTTCGGTTTGCAAACTCTTCAGTTGTCTAACGACATTGGTTTGTCTAACTACTTCAGTTTGTCTAAACATGTCAGTTTCTCTAACGGCTTCAGTTTATCTAACTATTTCGGTTTGCAAACTCTTCAGTTGTCTAACGACATTGGTTTGTCTAACTACTTCAGTTTGTCTAAACATGTCAGTTTCTCTAACGGCTTCAGTTTATCTAACTATTTCGGTTTGCAAACTCTTCAGTTGTCTAACGACATTGGTTTGTCTAACTACTTCAGTTTGTCTAAACATGTCAGTTTCTCTAACGGCTTCAGTTTATCTAACTATTTCGGTTTGTCTATCTATTTCAGTTAATCTAACAATTTCAGCTTGTCTGACTTCAGTTTGACTAAGGGTTTCAGCTTGTCTGACTTCAGTATGACTAAGGATTTCAGTTTGTTTGACTTATGTTTGGCTAAGGATATTTCACAGTGCAAGAGAAGAACTGGCAGTGAACCTCTAAAAAAGGATCATTATAAAATTTTGATGATTTTTTAATACACTGTAAATGTTCATTGAAATTAGTGTAAATCCTTAATCAAATTTATAAAAATTGTATTTCAAATAAATTAAGAAAAACGTAATTTCTTTAAATTAAAATCTGGAAAAAAGCGTCAGGACGTAGATAAAAGGGCGAAAGCCGTGCACAATGAAATTTATAATTTAAAAAAGAAATGAAAAAGTCCAATGTTATTAGTTTTCAACGGTATACAACGAATACAGTAATCCTGGCCGGTGTTGTGTTAATCAGAATTAATTACAGCTGAGCTGGAAATTGCTGCAGCGAGTTAAATCACAAAAACTGCTTCCAGTGCCTTCATAACAAGCCGACGTAAGAGATAATCCCATAATGTTCACTGCGGACACTTTTTTATACTTCAGTTTCAAACTCCTCCACAAAGAACAAAATATCCTACTAATTATTATGTTTACTAAATCACTAGCAAACTAAATACTTTTATTTATATATTTTTAAAAAGTGAATAAAATTCTTGACAACAACAATAATTTAACGTTTGAAACTTATGAAGCAAAAATTTTTATTGTTAGCTTACTTCCAAATTTCCAGCATTTGGAAATTGCACAAGTGCCAGTTGTTCAAATATCCTTCGCCTAAACAAAACCTAATCCACCTCCAAATGTAATGCAGCTCACCCCCATATTATAAGCGGCATTGCCACCCAGTGTGCAACGTATACATCGGTAGTATCAACCCTTATTGGTGTCAGGGAGAAATGCTCTTTATGGTCACTCTATGGGCAAGTGTGTCGGTAGTATCAACCCTTATTGGTGTCAGGGAGAAATGCTCTTTATGGTCACTCTATGGGTAAGTATGTCGGTAGTATCAACCCTTATTGGTGTCAGGGAGAAATGCTCTTTATGGTCACTCTATGGGTAAGTGTGACGGTAGTATCAACCCTTATTGGTGTCAGGGAGAAACACTCTTTATGGTCACTCTATGGGCAAGTGTGTCGGTAGTATCAACCCTTATTGGTGTCAGGAAGAAACGCTCTTTATGATCACTCCATGGGTAAGTGTGTCGGTAGTATCAACCCTTATTGGTGTCAGGGAGAAACACATTTATGGTCACTCTATGGGCAAGTGTGTCGGTAGTATCAACCCTTATTGGTGTCAGGGAGAAACGCTCTTTATGGTCACTCTATGAACAAGTGTGTCGGTAGTATCAACCCTTATTGGTGTCAGGGAGAAATGCTCTTTATGGTCACTCTATGGGCAAGTGTGTCGGTAGTATCAACCCTTATTGGTGTCAGGGAGAAATGCTCTTTATGGTCACTCTATGGGCAAGTGTGTCGGTAGTATCAACCCTTATTGGTGTCAGGGAGAAATGCTCTTTATGGTTACTCTATGGGCAAGTGTGTCGGTAGTATCAACCCTTATTGGTGTCAGGGAGAAATGCTCTTTATGGTCACTCTATGGGTAAGTGTGTCGGTAGTATCAACCCTTATTGGTGTCAGGGAGAAATGCTCTTTATGGTCACTCTATGCGTAAGTGTGTCGGTAGTATCAACCCTTATTGGTGTCAGGGAGAAATGCTCTTTATGGTCACTCTATGGGCAAGTGTGTCGGTAGTATCAACCCTTATTGGTGTCAGGAAGAAATGCTCTTTATGGTCACTCTATGGGCAAGTGTGTCGGTAGTATCAACCCTTATTGGTGTCAGGGAGAAATGCTCTTTATGGTCACTCTATGGGTAAGTATGTCGGTAGTATCAACCCTTATTGGTGTCAGGGAGAAATGCTCTTTATGGTCACTCTATGGGCAAGTGTGTCGGTAGTATCAACCCTTATTGGTGTCAGGAAGAAACGCTCTTTATGATCACTCCATGGGTAAGTGTGTCGGTAGTATCAACCCTTATTGGTGTCAGGGAGAAACACATTTATGGTCACTCTATGGGCAAGTGTGTCGGTAGTATCAACCCTTATTGGTGTCAGGGAGAAACGCTCTTTATGGTCACTCTATGGGCAAGTGTGTCGGTAGTATCAACTCTTATTGGTGTCAGGGAGAAATGCTCTTTATGGTCACTCTATGGGCAAGTGTGTCTGTAGTATCAACCCTTATTGGTGTCAGGGAGAAATGCTCTTTATGGTCACTCTATGGGCAAGTGTGTCGGTAGTATCAACCCTTATTGGTGTCAGGGAGAAATGCTCTTTATGGTCACTCTATGGGCAAGTGTGTCGGTAGTATCAACCCTTATTGGTGTCAGGGAGAAATGCTCTTTATGGTCACTCTATGGGTAAGTGTGTCGGTAGTATCAACCCTTATTGGTGTCAGGGAGAAATGCTCTTTATGGTCACTCTATGCGTAAGTATGTCGGTAGTATCAACCCTTATTGGTGTCAGGGAGAAATGCTCTTTATGGTCACTCTATGGGCAAGTGTGTCGGTAGTATCAACCCTTATTGGTGTCAGGGAGAAATGCTCTTTATGGTCACTCTATGGGCAAGTGTGTCGGTAGTATCAACCCTTATTGGTGTCAGGGAGAAATGCTATTTATGGTCACTCTATGGGCAAGTGTGTCGGTAGTATCAACCCTTATTGGTGTCAGGGAGAAATGGTCTTTATGGTCACTCTATGGGCAAGTGTGTCGGTAGTATCAACCCTTATTGGTGTCAGGGAGAAATGCTCTTTATGGTCACTCTATGGGCAAGTGTGTCGGTAGTATCAACCCTTATTGGTGTCAGGGAGAAATGCTCTTTATGGTCACTCTATGGGTAAGTGTGTCGGTAGTATCAACCCTTATTGGTGTCAGGGAGAAATGCTTTTTATGGTCACTCTATGGGCCAGTGTGTCGGTAGTATCAACCCTTATTGGTTTCAGGGAGAAATGCTCTTTATGGTCACTCTATGGGCAAGTGTGTCGGTAGTATCAACCCTTATTGGTGTCAGGGAGAAATGCTCTTTATGGTCACTCTATGGGCAAGTGTGTCGGTAGTATCAACCCTTATTGGTGTCAGAGAGAAATGCTCTTTATGATAACTCTATGGGTAAGTGTGTCGGTAGTATCAACCCTTATTGGTGTCAGGGAGAAACACTCTTTATGGTCACTCTATGAGTAAGTGTGTCGGTAGCATCAACCCTTATTGGTGTCAGGGAGAAACACTCTTTATGGTCGCTCTATGGGTAAGTGTGTCGGTAGTATCAACCCTTATTGGCGTCAGGGAGAAATGCTCTTTATGGTCACTCTATGGGTAAGTGTGACGGTAGTATCTACCCTTATTGGTTTCAGGGAGAAACGCTCTTTATTGTCACTTTATAGGTAAGTGTGTCGGTAGTATCAACCCTTATTGGTTTCAGGGAGAAACGCTATTTATGGTATCTCTATGGGCAAGTGTGTCGGTAGTATCAACCCTTATTGGTGTCAGGGAGAAATGCTCTTTATGGTCACTCTATGGGCAAGTGTGTCGGTAGTATCAACCCTTATTGGTGTCAGGGAGAAATGCTCTTTATGGTCACTCTATGGGCAAGTGTGTCGGTAGTATCAACCCTTATTGGTGTCAGGGAGAAATGCTCTTTATGGTCACTCTATGGGCAAGTGTGTCGGTAGTATCAACCCTTATTGGTGTCAGGGAGAAATGCTCTTTATGGTCACTCTATGGGTAAGTGTGTCGGTAGTATCAACTATTATTGGTGTCAGGGAGAAACACTCTTTATGGTCCCTCTATGAGTAAGTGTGTCGGTAGTATAAACCCTTATTGGTGTCAGGGAGAAACACTCTTTATGGTCACTCTATGGGCAAGTGTGTCGGTAGTATCAACCCTTATTGGTGTCAGGGAGAAATGCTCTTTATGGTCACTCTATGGGCAAGTGTGTCGGTAGTATCAACCCTTATTGGTGTCAGGGAGAAATGCTCTTTATGGTCACTCTATGGGCAAGTGTGTCGGTAGTATCAACCCTTATTGGTGTCAGGGAGAAATGGTCTTTATGGTCACTCTATGGGCAACTGTGTCGGTAGTATCAACCCTTATTGGTGTCAGGGAGAAATGCTCTTTATGGTCACTCTATGGGCAAGTGTGTCGGTAGTATCAACCCTTATTGGTGTCAGGGAGAAATGCTCTTTATGGTCACTCTATGGGTAAGTGTGTTGGTAGTATCAACCGTTATTGGTGTCAGGGAGAAACACTCTTTATGGTCACTCTATGGGTAAGTGTGTCGGTAGTATCAACCCTTATTGGTGTCAGGGAGAAACGCTCTTTATGGTCACTCTATGGGCAAGTGTGTCGGTAGTATCAACCCTTATTGGTGTCAGAGAGAAACACTCTTTATGGTCACTCTATGGGTAAGTGTGTCGGTAGTATCAACCCTTATTGGTGTCAGGGAGAAATGCTCTTTATGGTCACTCTATGGGCAAGTGTGTCGGTAGTATCAACGCTTATTGGTGTCAGGGAGAAATGCTTTTTATGGTCAGTCTATGGGTAAGTGTGACGGTAGTATAAACCCTTATTGGTTTCAGGGAGAAACGCTCTTTATGGTCACTCTATGGGTAAGTGTGTCGGTAGTATCAACCCTTATTGGTTTAAGGGAGAAACGCTCTTTATGGTATCTCTATGGGCAAGTGTGTCGGTAGTATCAACCCTTATTGGTGTCAGGGAGAAATGCTCTTTATGGTCACTCTATGGGCAAGTGTGTCGGTAGTATCAACCCTTATTGGTGTCAGGGAGAAATGCTCTTTATGGTCACTCTATGTACAAGTGTGTCGGTAGTATCAACCCTTATTGGTGTCAGGGAGAAATGCTATTTATGGTCACTCTATGGGCAAGTGTGTCGGTAGTATCAACCCTTATTGGTGTCAGGGAGAAACACTCTTTATGGTCCCTCTATGAGTAAGTGTGTCGGTAGTATCAACCCTTTTTGGTGTCAGGGAGAAACACTCTTTATGGTCACTGTATGAGTAGGTGTGTCGGTAGTACCAACCTTTATTGGTGTCAGGGAGAAACACTCTTTATGCTCACTCTATGGGCAAGTGTGTCGGTAGTATCAACCCTTATTGGTGTCAGGGAGAAATGCTCTTTATGGTCACTCTATGAGTAAGTGTGTCGGTAGTATCAACCCTTATTGGTGTCAGGGAGAAACACTCTTTATGGTCACTCTATGGGCAAGTGTGTCGGTAGTATCAACCCTTATTGGTGTCAGGGAGAAATGCTCTTTATGGTCACTCTATGGGCAAGTGTGTCGGTAGTATCAACCCTTATTGGTGTCAGGGAGAAATGCTCTTTATGGTCACTCTATGGGCAAGTGTGTCGGTAGTATCAACCCTTATTGGTGTCAGGGAGAAATGCTTTTTATGGTCACTCTATGGGCAAGTGTGTCGGTAGTATCAACCCTTATTGGTGTCAGGGAGAAACACTCTTTATGGTCACTCTATGGGTAAGTTTGTCGGTAGTATCAACCCTTATTGGTGTCAGGGAGAAAAACTCGTTATGGTCACTCTATGGGTAAGTGTGTCGGTAGTATCAACCCTTATTGTTGTCAGGGAGAAACACCCTTTATGGTCACTCTATAGGCAAGTGTGTCGGTAGTATCAACCCTTATTGGTGTCAGGGAGAAACGCTCTTTATGGTCACTCTATGGGCAAGTTTGTCGGTAGTATCAACCCTTATTGGTGTCAGGGAGAAATGCTCTTTATGGTCACTCTATGGGCAAGTGTGTCGGTAGTATCAACCCTTATTGGTGTCAGGGAGAAATGCTATTTATGGTCACTCTATGGGCAAGTGTGTCGGTAGTATCAACCCTTATTGGTGTCAGGGAGAAATGGTCTTTATGGTCACTCTATGGGCAAGTGTGTCGGTAGTATCAACCCTTATTGGTGTCAGGGAGGAATGCTCTTTATGGTCACTCTATGGGCAAGTGTGTCGGTAGTATCAACCCTTATTGGTGTCAGGGAGAAATGCTCTTTATGGTCACTCTATGGGTAAGTGTGTCGGTAGTATCAACCCTTATTGGTGTCAGGGAGAAATGCTCTTTATGGTCACTCTATGGGCCAGTGTGTCGGTAGTATCAACCCTTATTGGTGTCAGGGAGAAATCCTCTTTATTGTCACTCTATGGGCAAGTGTGTCGGTAGTATCAACCCTTATTGGTGTCAGGGAGAAATGCTCTTTATGGTCACTCTATGGGCAAGTGTGTCGGTAGTATCAACCCTTATTGGTGTCAGAGAGAAATGCTCTTTATGATAACTCTATGGGTAAGTGTGTCGGTAGTATCAACCCTTATTGGTGTCAGGGAGAAACACTCTTTATGGTCACTCTATGAGTAAGTGTGTCGGTAGCATCAACCCTTATTGGTGTCAGGGAGAAACACTCTTTATGGTCACTCTATGGGTAAGTGTGTCGGTAGTATCAACCCTTATTGGCGTCAGGGAGAAATGCTCTTTATGGTCACTCTATGGGTAAGTGTGTCGGTAGTATCAACCCTTATTGGTGTCAGGGAGAAATGCTCTTTATGGTCACTCTATGGGCAAGTGTGTCGGTAGTATCAACCCTTATTGGTGTCAGGGAGAAATGCTCTTTATGGTCACTCTATGGGCAAGTGTGTCGGTAGTATCAACCCTTATTGGTGTCAGGGAGAAATGCTCTTTATGGTCACTCTATGGGTAAGTGTGTCGGTAGTATCAACTATTATTGGTGTCAGGGAGAAACACTCTTTATGGTCCCTCTATGAGTAAGTGTGTCGGTAGTATAAACCCTTATTGGTGTCAGGGAGAAACACTCTTTATGGTCACTCTATGGGCAAGTGTGTCGGTAGTATCATCCCTTATTGGTGTCAGGGAGAAATGCTCTTTATGGTCACTCTATGGGCAAGTGTGTCGGTAGTATCAACCCTTATTGGTGTCAGGGAGAAATGCTCTTTATGGTCACTCTATGGGCAAGTGTGTCGGTAGTATCAACCCTTATTGGTGTCAGGGAGAAATGCTCTTTATGGTCACTCTATGGGCAAGTGTGTCGGTAGTATCAACCCTTATTGGTGTCAGGGAGAAATGGTCTTTATGGTCACTCTATGGGCAAGTGTGTCGGTAGTATCAACCCTTATTGGTGTCAGGGAGAAATGCTCTTTATGGTCACTCTATGGGCAAGTGTGTCGGTAGTATCAACCCTTATTGGTGTCAGGGAGAAATGCTCTTTATGGTCACTCTATGGGTAAGTGTGTCGGTAGTATCAACTGTTATTGGTGTCAGGGAGAAACACTCTTTATGGTCACTCTATGGGTAAGTGTGTCGGTAGTATCAACCCTTATTGGTGTCAGGGAGAAACGCTCTTTATGGTCACTCTATGGGCAAGTGTGTCGGTAGTATCAACCCTTATTGGTGTCAGAGAGAAACACTCTTTATGGTCACTCTATGGGTAAGTGTGTCGGTAGTATCAACCCTTATTGGTGTCAGGGAGAAATGCTCTTTATGGTCACTCTATGGGCAAGTGTGTCGGTAGTATCAACGCTTATTGGTGTCAGAAAGAAATGCTTTTTATGGTCAGTCTATGGGTAAGTGTGACGGTAGTATCAACCCTTATTGGTTTCAGGGAGAAACGCTCTTTATGGTCACTCTATGGGTAAGTGTGTCGGTAGTATCAACCCTTATTGGTTTAAGGGAGAAACGCTTTTTATGGTATCTCTATGGGCAAGTGTGTCGGTAGTATCAACCCTTATTGGTGTCAGGGAGAAATGCTCTTTATGGTCACTCTATGGGCAAGTGTGTCGGTAGTATCAACCCTTATTGGTGTCAGGGAGAAATGCTCTTTATGGTCACTCTATGTACAAGTGTGTCGGTAGTATCAACCCTTATTGGTGTCAGGGAGAAATGCTCTTTATGGTCACTCTATGGGCAAGTGTGTCGGTAGTATCAACCCTTATTGGTGTCAGGGAGAAACACTCTTTATGGTCCCTCTATGAGTAAGTGTGTCGGTAGTATCAACCCTTTTTGGTGTCAGGGAGAAACACTCTTTATGGTCACTGTATGAGTAGGTGTGTCGGTAGTACCAACCTTTATTGGTGTCAGGGAGAAACACTCTTTATGCTCACTCTATGGGCAAGTGTGTCGGTAGTATCAACCCTTATTGGTGTCAGGGAGAAATGCTCTTTATGGTCACTCTATGAGTAAGTGTGTCGGTAGTATCAACCCTTATTGGTGTCAGGGAGAAACACTCTTTATGGTCACTCTATGGGTAAGTTTGTCGGTAGTATCAACCCTTATTGGTGTCAGGGAGAAAAACTCGTTATGGTCACTCTATTCGTAAGTGTGTCGGTAGTATCAACCCTTATTGTTGTCAGGGAGAAACACTCTTTATGGTCACTCTATAGGCAAGTGTGTCGGTAGTATCAACCCTTATTGGTGTCAGGGAGAAACGCTCTTTATGGTCACTCTATGGGTAAGTGTGTCGGTAGTATCAACCCTTATTGTTGTCAGGGAGAAACACTCTTTATGGTCACTCTATAGGCAAGTGTGTCGGTAGTATCAATCCTTATTGGTGTCAGGGAGAAACGCTCTTTATGGTCACTCTATGGGTAAGTGTGTCGGTAGTATCAACTATTATTGGTGTCAGGGAGAAACACTCTTTATGGTCCCTCTATGAGTAAGTGTGTCGGTAGTATAAACCCTTATTGGTGTCAGGGAGAAACACTCTTTATGGTCACTCTATGGGCAAGTGTGTCGGTAGTATCAACCCTTATTGGTTTCAGGGAGAAATGCTCTTTATGGTCACTCTATGGGCAAGTGTGTCGGTAGTATCAACCCTTATTGGTGTCAGGGAGAAATGCTCTTTATGGTCACTCTATGGGCAAGTGTGTCGGTAGTATCAACCCTTATTGGTGTCAGGGAGAAATGCTCTTTATGGTCACTCTATGGGTAAGTGTGTCGGTAGTATCAACCCTTATTGGTGTCAGGGAGAAATGGTCTTTATGGTCACTCTATGGGCAAGTTTGTCGGTAGTATCAACCCTTATTGGTGTCAGGGAGAAATGCTCTTTATGGTCACTCTATGGGCAAGTGTGTCGGTAGTATCAACCCTTATTGGTGTCAGGGAGAAATGCTCTTTATGGTCACTCTATGGGTAAGTGTGTCGGTAGTATCAACCGTTATTGGTGTCAGGGAGAAACACTCTTTATGGTCACTCTATGGGTAAGTGTGTCGGTAGTATCAACCCTTATTGGTGTCAGGGAGAAACGCTCTTTATGGTCACTCTATGGGCAAGTGTGTCGGTAGTATCAACCCTTATTGGTGTCAGAGAGAAACACTCTTTATGGTCACTCTATGGGCAAGTGTGTCGGTAGTATCAACGCTTATTGGTGTCAGGGAGAAATGCTTTTTATGGTCAGTCTATGGGTAAGTGTGACGGTAGTATCAACCCTTATTGGTTTCAGGGAGAAACGCTCTTTATGGTCACTCTATGGGTAAGTGTGTCGGTAGTATCAACCCTTATTGGTTTAAGGGAGAAACGCTCTTTATGGTATCTCTATGGGCAAGTGTGTCGGTAGTATCAACCCTTATTGGTGTCAGGGAGAAATGCTCTTTATGGTCACTCTATGGGCAAGTGTGTCGGTAGTATCAACCCTTATTGGTGTCAGGGAGAAATGCTCTTTATGGTCACTCTATGTACAAGTGTGTCGGTAGTATCAACCCTTATTGGTGTCAGGGAGAAATGCTCTTTATGGTCACTCTATGGGCAAGTGTGTCGGTAGTATCAACCCTTATTGGTGTCAGGGAGAAACACTCTTTATGGTCCCTCTATGAGTAAGTGTGTCGGTAGTATCAACCCTTTTTGGTGTCAGGGAGAAACACTCTTTATGGTCACTGTATGAGTAGGTGTGTCGGTAGTACCAACCTTTATTGGTGTCAGGGAGAAACACTCTTTATGCTCACTCTATGGGCAAGTGTGTCGGTAGTATCAACCCTTATTGGTGTCAGGGAGAAATGCTCTTTATGGTCACTCTATGAGTAAGTGTGTCGGTAGTATCAACCCTTATTGGTGTCAGGGAGAAACACTCTTTATGGTCACTCTATGGGCAAGTGTGTCGGTAGTATCAACCCTTATTGGTGTCAGGGAGAAATGCTCTTTATGGTCACTCTATGGGCAAGTGTGTCGGTAGTATCAACCCTTATTGGTGTCAGGGAGAAATGCTCTTTATGGTCACTCTATGGGCAAGTGTGTCGGTAGTATCAACCCTTATTGGTGTCAGGGAGAAATGCTCTTTATGGTCACTCTATGGGCAAGTGTGTCGGTAGTATCAACCCTTATTGGTGTCAGGGAGAAATGGTCTTTATGGTCACTCTATGGGCAAGTGTGTCGGTAGTATCAACCCTTATTGGTGTCAGGGAGAAATGCTCTTTATGGTCACTCTATGGGCAAGTGTGTCGGTAGTATCAACCCTTATTGGTGTCAGGTAGAAATGCTCTTTATTGTCACTCTATGGGTAAGTGTGTCGGTAGTATCAACTGTTATTGGTGTCAGGGAGAAACACTCTTTATGGTCACTCTATGGGTAAGTGTGTCGGTAGTATCAACCCTTATTGGTGTCAGGGAGAAACGCTCTTTATGGTCACTCTATGGGCAAGTGTGTCGGTAGTATCAACCCTTATTGGTGTCAGAGAGAAACACTCTTTATGGTCACTCTATGGGTAAGTGTGTCGGTAGTATCAACCCTTATTGGTGTCAGGGAGAAATGCTCTTTATGGTCACTCTATGGGCAAGTGTGTCGGTAGTATCAACGCTTATTGGTGTCAGGGAGAAATGCTTTTTATGGTCAGTCTATGGGTAAGTGTGACGGTAGTATCAACCCTTATTGGTTTCAGGGAGAAACGCTCTTTATGGTCACTCTATGGGTAAGTGTGTCGGTAGTATCAACCCTTATTGGTTTAAGGGAGAAACGCTCTTTATGGTATCTCTATGGGCAAGTGTGTCGGTAGTATCAACCCTTATTGGTGTCAGGGAGAAATGCTCTTTATGGTCACTCTATGGGCAAGTGTGTCGGTAGTATCAACCCTTATTGGTGTCAGGGAGAAATGCTCTTTATGGTCACTCTATGTACAAGTGTGTCGGTAGTATCAACCCTTATTGGTGTCAGGGAGAAATGCTCTTTATGGTCACTCTATGGGCAAGTGTGTCGGTAGTATCAACCCTTATTGGTGTCAGGGAGAAACACTCTTTATGGTCCCTCTATGAGTAAGTGTGTCGGTAGTATCAACCCTTTTTGGTGTCAGGGAGAAACACTCTTTATGGTCACTGTATGAGTAGGTGTGTCGGTAGTACCAACCTTTATTGGTGTCAGGGAGAAACACTCTTTATGCTCACTCTATGGGCAAGTGTGTCGGTAGTATCAACCCTTATTGGTGTCAGGGAGAAATGCTCTTTATGGTCACTCTATGAGTAAGTGTGTCGGTAGTATCAACCCTTATTGGTGTCAGGGAGAAACACTCTTTATGGTCACTCTATGGGTAAGTTTGTCGGTAGTATCAACCCTTATTGGTGTCAGGGAGAAAAACTCGTTATGGTCACTCTATGGGTAAGTGTGTCGGTAGTATCAACCCTTATTGTTGTCAGGGAGAAACACTCTTTATGGTCACTCTATAGGCAAGTGTGTCGGTAGTATCAACCCTTATTGGTGTCAGGGAGAAACGCTCTTTATGGTCACTCTATAGGCAAGTGTGTCGGTAGTATCAACCCTTATTGGTGTCAGGGAGAAACGCTCTTTATGGTCACTCTATGGGCAAGTTTGTCGGTAGTATCAACCCTTAATGGTGTCAGGGAGAAATGCTCTTTATGGTCACTCTATGGGCAAGTGGGTCGGTAGTATCAACCCTTATTGGTGTCAGGGAGAAATGCTCTTTATGGTCACTCTATGGGTAAGTGTGTCGGTAGTATCAACTATTATTGGTGTCAGGGAGAAACACTCTTTATGGTCCCTCTATGAGTAAGTGTGTCGGTAGTATAAACCCTTATTGGTGTCAGGGAGAAACACTCTTTATGGTCACTCTATGGGCAAGTGTGTCGGTAGTATCAACCCTTATTGGTGTCAGGGAGAAATGCTCTTTATGGTCACTCTATGGGCAAGTGTGTCGGTAGTATCAACCCTTATTGGTGTCAGGGAGAAATGCTCTTTATGGTCACTCTATGGGCAAGTGTGTCGGTAGTATCAACCCTTATTGGTGTCAGGGAGAAAT
The DNA here is from genome assembly GCA_036971475.1 of Prosapia bicincta. Taxonomy (NCBI): domain Eukaryota; kingdom Metazoa; phylum Arthropoda; class Insecta; order Hemiptera; family Cercopidae; genus Prosapia; species Prosapia bicincta. The sequence continues at coordinate 313,432,320 of JBAIZL010000001.1, read as the reverse complement.
GCTCTTTATGGTCACTCTATGGGCAAGTGTGTCGGTAGTATCAACCCTTATTGGTGTCAGGGAGAAATGGCCTTTATGGTCACTCTATGGGCAAGTGTGTCGGTAGTATCAACCCTAATTGGTGTCAGGGAGAAATGCTCTTTATGGTCACTCTATGGGCAAGTGTGTCGGTAGTATCAACCCTTATTGGTGTCAGGGAGAAATGCTCTTTATGGTCACTCTATGGGTAAGTGTGTCGGTAGTTTCAACCGTTATTGGTGTCAGGGAGAAACACTCTTTATGGTCACTCTATGGGTAAGTGTGTCGGTAGTATCAACCCTTATTGGTGTCAGGGAGAAACGCTCTTTATGGTCACTCTATGGGCAAGTGTGTCGGTAGTATCAACCCTTATTGGTGTCAGAGAGAAACACTCTTTATGGTCACTCTATGGGTAAGTGTGTCGGTAGTATCAACCCTTATTGGTGTCAGGGAGAAATGCTCTTTATGGTCACTCTATGGGCAAGTGTGTCGGTAGTATCAACGCTTATTGTTGTCAGGGAGAAATGCTTTTTATGGTCAGTCTATGGGTAAGTGTGACGGTAGTATCAACCCTTATTGGTTTCAGGGAGAAACGCTCTTTATGGTCACTCTATGGGTAAGTGTGTCGGTAGTATCAACCCTTATTGGTTTAAGGGAGAAACGCTCTTTATGGTATCTCTATGGGCAAGTGTGTCGGTAGTATCAACCCTTATTGGTGTCAGGGAGAAATGCTCTTTATGGTCACTCTATGGGCAAGTGTGTCGGTAGTATCAACCCTTATTGGTGTCAGGGAGAAATGCTCTTTATGGTCACTCTATGGGCAAGTGTGTCGGTAGTATCAACCCTTATTGGTGTCAGGGAGAAACACTCTTTATGGTCCCTCTATGAGTAAGTGTGTCGGTAGTATCAACCCTTTTTGGTGTCAGGGAGAAACACTCTTTATGGTCACTGTATGAGTAGGTGTGTCGGTAGTACCAACCTTTATTGGTGTCAGGGAGAAACACTCTTTATGCTCACTCTATGGGCAAGTGTGTCGGTAGTATCAACCCTTATTGGTGTCAGGGAGAAATGCTCTTTATGGTCACTCTATGAGTAAGTGTGTCGGTAGTATCAACCCTTATTGGTGTCAGGGAGAAACACTCTTTATGGTCACTCTATGGGCAAGTGTGTCGGTAGTATCAACCCTTATTGGTGTCAGGGAGAAATGCTCTTTATGGTCACTCTATGGGCAAGTGTGTCGGTAGTATCAACCCTTATTGGTGTCAGGGAGAAATGCTCTTTATGGTCACTCTATGGGCAAGTGTGTCGGTAGTATCAACCCTTATTGGTGTCAGGGAGAAATGCTTTTTATGGTCACTCTATGGGCAAGTGTGTCGGTAGTATCAACCCTTATTGGTGTCAGGGAGAAACACTCTTTATGGTCACTCTATGGGTAAGTTTGTCGGTAGTATCAACCCTTATTGGTGTCAGGGAGAAAAACTCGTTATGGTCACTCTATGGGTAAGTGTGTCGGTAGTATCAACCCTTATTGTTGTCAGGGAGAAACACTCTTTATGGTCACTCTATAGGCAAGTGTGTCGGTAGTATCAACCCTTATTGGTGTCAGGGAGAAACGCTCTTTATGGTCACTCTATGGGCAAGTTTGTCGGTAGTATCAACCCTTATTGGTGTCAGGGAGAAATGCTCTTTATGGTCACTCTATGGGCAAGTGTGTCGGTAGTATCAACCCTTATTGGTGTCAGGGAGAAATGCTCTTTATGGTCACTCTATGGGCAAGTGTGTCGGTAGTATCAACCCTTATTGGTGTCAGGGAGAAATGCTCTTTATGGTCACTCTATGGGCAAGTGTGTCGGTAGTATCAACCCTTATTGGTGTCAGGGAGAAATGCTCTTTATGGTCACTCTATGGGCAAGTTTGTCGGTAGTATCAACCCTTATTGGTGTCAGGGAGAAATGCTCTTTATGGTCACTCTATGGGCAAGTGTGTCGGTAGTATCAACCCTTATTGGTGTCAGGGAGAAACGCTCTTTATGGTCACTCTATGAACAAGTGTGTCGGTAGTATCAACCCTTATTGGTGTCAGGGAGAAATGCTCTTTATGGTCACTCTATGCGTAAGTGTGTCGGTAGTATCAACCCTTATTGGTGTCAGGGAGAAATGCTCTTTATGGTCACTCTATGGGCAAGTGTGTCGGTAGTATCAACCCTTATTGGTGTCAGGAAGAAATGCTCTTTATGGTCACTCTATGGGCAAGTGTGTCGGTAGTATCAACCCTTATTGGTGTCAGGAAGAAACGCTCTTTATGATCACTCCATGGGTAAGTGTGTCGGTAGTATCAACCCTTATTGGTGTCAGGGAGATACACATTTATGGTCACTCTATGGGCAAGTGTGTCGGTAGTATCAACCCTTATTGGTGTCAGGGAGAAACGCTCTTTATGGTCACTCTATGGGCAAGTGTGTCGGTAGTATCAACTCTTATTGGTGTCAGGGAGAAATGCTCTTTATGGTCACTCTATGGGCAAGTGTGTCTGTAGTATCAACCCTTATTGGTGTCAGGGAGAAATGCTCTTTATGGTCACTCTATGGGCAAGTGTGTCGGTAGTATCAACCCTTATTGGTGTCAGGGAGAAATGCTCTTTATGGTCACTCTATGGGCAAGTGTGTCGGTAGTATCAACCCTTATTGGTGTCAGGGAGAAATGCTCTTTATGGTCACTCTATGGGTAAGTGTGTCGGTAGTATCAACCCTTATTGGTGTCAGGGAGAAATGCTCTTTATGGTCACTCTATGCGTAAGTGTGTCGGTAGTATCAACCCTTATTGGTGTCAGGGAGAAATGCTCTTTATGGTCACTCTATGTACAAGTGTGTCGGTAGTATCAACCCTTATTGGTGTCAGGGAGAAATGCTCTTTATGGTCACTCTATGGGCAAGTGTGTCGGTAGTATCAACCCTTATTGGTGTCAGGGAGAAACACTCTTTATGGTCCCTCTATGAGTAAGTGTGTCGGTAGTATCAACCCTTTTTGGTGTCAGGGAGAAACACTCTTTATGGTCACTGTATGAGTAGGTGTGTCGGTAGTACCAACCTTTATTGGTGTCAGGGAGAAACACTCTTTATGCTCACTCTATGGGCAAGTGTGTCGGTAGTATCAACCCTTATTGGTGTCAGGGAGAAATGCTCTTTATGGTCACTCTATGAGTAAGTGTGTCGGTAGTATCAACCCTTATTGGTGTCAGGGAGAAACACTCTTTATGGTCACTCTATGGGCAAGTGTGTCGGTAGTATCAACCCTTATTGGTGTCAGGGAGAAATGCTCTTTATGGTCACTCTATGGGCAAGTGTGTCGGTAGTATCAACCCTTATTGGTGTCAGGGAGAAATGCTCTTTATGGTCACTCTATGGGCAAGTGTGTCGGTAGTATCAACCCTTATTGGTGTCAGGGAGAAATGCTTTTTATGGTCACTCTATGGGCAAGTGTGTCGGTAGTATCAACCCTTATTGGTGTCAGGGAGAAACACTCTTTATGGTCACTCTATGGGTAAGTTTGTCGGTAGTATCAACCCTTATTGGTGTCAGGGAGAAAAACTCGTTATGGTCACTCTATGGGTAAGTGTGTCGGTAGTATCAACCCTTATTGTTGTCAGGGAGAAACACTCTTTATGGTCACTCTATAGGCAAGTGTGTCGGTAGTATCAACCCTTATTGGTGTCAGGGAGAAACGCTCTTTATGGTCACTCTATGGGCAAGTTTGTCGGTAGTATCAACCCTTATTGGTGTCAGGGAGAAATGCTCTTTATGGTCACTCTATGGGCAAGTGTGTCGGTAGTATCAACCCTTATTGGTGTCAGGGAGAAATGCTCTTTATGGTCACTCTATGGGCAAGTGTGTCGGTAGTATCAACCCTTATTGGTGTCAGGGAGAAATGCTCTTTATGGTCACTCTATGGGCAAGTGTGTCGGTAGTATCAACCCTTATTGGTGTCAGGGAGAAATGTTCTTTATGGTCACTCTATGGGCAAGTTTGTCGGTAGTATCAACCCTTATTGGTGTCAGGGAGAAATGCTCTTTATGGTCACTCTATGGGCAAGTGTGTCGGTAGTATCAACCCTTATTGGTGTCAGGGAGAAACGCTCTTTATGGTCACTCTATGAACAAGTGTGTCGGTAGTATCAACCCTTATTGGTGTCAGGGAGAAATGCTCTTTATGGTCACTCTATGGGCAAGTGTGTCGGTAGTATCAACCCTTATTGGTGTCATGGAGAAATGCTCTTTATGGTCACTCTATGGGCAAGTGTGTCGGTAGTATCAACCCTTATTGGTGTCAGGGAGAAATGCTCTTTATGGTCACTCTATGGGCAAGTGTGTCGGTAGTATCAACCCTTATTGGTGTCAGGGAGAAATGCTCTTTATGGTCACTCTATGGGTAAGTGTGTCGGTAGTATCAACCCTTATTGGTGTCAGGGAGAAATGCTCTTTATGGTCACTCTATGCGTAAGTGTGTCGGTAGTATCAACCCTTATTGGTGTCAGGGAGAAATGCTCTTTATGGTCACTCTATGGGCAAGTGTGTCGGTAGTATCAACCCTTATTGGTGTCAGGAAGAAATGCTCTTTATGGTCACTCTATGGGCAAGTGTGTCGGTAGTATCAACCCTTATTGGTGTCAGGAAGAAACGCTCTTTATGATCACTCCATGGGTAAGTGTGTCGGTAGTATCAACCCTTATTGGTGTCAGGGAGATACACATTTATGGTCACTCTATGGGCAAGTGTGTCGGTAGTATCAACCCTTATTGGTGTCAGGGAGAAACGCTCTTTATGGTCACTCTATGGGCAAGTGTGTCGGTAGTATCAACTCTTATTGGTGTCAGGGAGAAATGCTCTTTATGGTCACTCTATGGGCAAGTGTGTCTGTAGTATCAACCCTTATTGGTGTCAGGGAGAAATGCTCTTTATGGTCACTCTATGGGCAAGTGTGTCGGTAGTATCAACCCTTATTGGTGTCAGGGAGAAATGCTCTTTATGGTCACTCTATGGGCAAGTGTGTCGGTAGTATCAACCCTTATTGGTGTCAGGGAGAAATGCTCTTTATGGTCACTCTATGGGTAAGTGTGTCGGTAGTATCAACCCTTATTGGTGTCAGGGAGAAATGCTCTTTATGGTCACTCTATGCGTAAGTGTGTCGGTAGTATCAACCCTTATTGGTGTCAGGGAGAAATGCTCTTTATGGTCACTCTATGGGCAAGTGTGTCGGTAGTATCAACCCTTATTGGTGTCAGGGAGAAATGCTCTTTATGGTCACTCTATGGGCAAGTGTGTCGGTAGTATCAACCCTTATTGGTGTCAGGGAGAAATGCTCTTTATGGTCACTCTATGGGCAAGTGTGTCGGTAGTATCAACCCTTATTGGTGTCAGGGAGAAATGCTATTTATGGTCACTCTATGGGCAAGTGTGTCGGTAGTATCAACCCTTATTGGTGTCAGGGGGAAATGGTCTTTATGGTCACTCTATGGGCAAGTGTGTCGGTAGTATCAACCCTTATTGGTGTCAGGGAGAAATGCTCTTTATGGTCACTCTATGGGCAAGTGTGTCGGTAGTATCAACCCTTATTGGTGTCAGGGAGAAATGCTCTTTATGGTCACTCTATGGGTAAGTGTGTCGGTAGTATCAACCCTTATTGGTGTCAGGGAGAAATGCTCTTTATGGTCACTCTATGGGCCAGTGTGTCGGTAGTATCAACCCTTATTGGTGTCAGGGAGAAATGCTCTTTATGGTCACTCTATGGGCAAGTGTGTCGGTAGTATCAACCCTTATTGGTGTCAGGGAGAAATGCTCTTTATGGTCACTCTATGGGCAAGTGTGTCGGTAGTATCAACCCTTATTGGTGTCAGAGAGAAATGCTCTTTATGATAACTCTATGGGTAAGTGTGTCGGTAGTATCAACCCTTATTGGTGTCAGGGAGAAACACTCTTTATGGTCACTCTATGAGTAAGTGTGTCGGTAGCATCAACCCTTATTGGTGTCAGGGAGAAACACTCTTTATGGTCACTCTATGGGTAAGTGTGTCGGTAGTATCAACCCTTATTGGCGTCAGGGAGAAATGCTCTTTATGGTCACTCTATGGGTAAGTGTGACGGTAGTATCTACCCTTATTGGTTTCAGGGAGAAACGCTCTTTATTGTCACTTTATAGGTAAGTGTGTCGGTAGTATCAACCCTTATTGGTTTCAGGGAGAAACGCTATTTATGGTATCTCTATGGGCAAGTGTGTCGGTAGTATCAACCCTTATTGGTGTCAGGGAGAAATGCTCTTTATGGTCACTCTATGGGCAAGTGTGTCGGTAGTATCAACCCTTATTGGTGTCAGGGAGAAATGCTCTTCATGGTCACTCTATGGGCAAGTGTGTCGGTAGTATCAACCCTTATTGGTGTCAGGGAGAAATGCTCTTTATGGTCACTCTATGGGCAAGTGTGTCGGTAGTATCAACCCTTATTGGTGTCAGGGAGAAATGCTCTTTATGGTCACTCTATGGGTAAGTGTGTCGGTAGTATCAACTATTATTGGTGTCAGGGAGAAACACTCTTTATGGTCCCTCTATGAGTAAGTGTGTCGGTAGTATAAACCCTTATTGGTGTCAGGGAGAAACACTCTTTATGGTCACTCTATGGGCAAGTGTGTCGGTAGTATCAACCCTTATTGGTGTCAGGGAGAAATGCTCTTTATGGTCACTCTATGGGCAAGTGTGTCGGTAGTATCAACCCTTATTGGTGTCAGGGAGAAATGCTCTTTATGGTCACTCTATGGGCAAGTGTGTCGGTAGTATCAACCCTTATTGGTGTCAGGGAGAAATGCTCTTTATGGTCACTCTATGGGCAAGTGTGTCGGTAGTATCAACCCTTATTGGTGTCAGGGAGAAATGGTCTTTATGGTCACTCTATGGGCAAGTGTGTCGGTAGTATCAACCCTTATTGGTGTCAGGGAGAAATGCTTTTTATGGTCACTCTATGGGCAAGTGTGTCGGTAGTATCAACCCTTATTGGTGTCAGGGAGAAATGCTCTTTATGGTCACTCTATGGGTAAGTGTGTCGGTAGTATCAACCGTTATTGGTGTCAGGGAGAAACACTCTTTATGGTCACTCTATGGGTAAGTGTGTCGGTAGTATCAACCCTTATTGGTGTCAGGGAGAAACGCTCTTTATGGTCACTCTATGGGCAAGTGTGTCGGTAGTATCAACCCTTATTGGTGTCAGAGAGAAACACTCTTTATGGTCACTCTATGGGTAAGTGTGTCGGTAGTATCAACCCTTATTGGTGTCAGGGAGAAATGCTCTTTATGGTCACTCTATGGGCAAGTGTGTCGGTAGTATCAACGCTTATTGGTGTCAGGGAGAAATGCTTTTTATGGTCAGTCTATGGGTAAGTGTGACGGTAGTATCAACCCTTATTGGTTTCAGGGAGAAACGCTCTTTATGGTCACTCTATGGGTAAGTGTGTCGGTAGTATCAACCCTTATTGGTTTAAGGGAGAAACGCTCTTTATGGTATCTCTATGGGCAAGTGTGTCGGTAGTATCAACCCTTATTGGTGTCAGGGAGAAATGCTCTTTATGGTCACTCTATGGGCAAGTGTGTCGGTAGTATCAACCCTTATTGGTGTCAGGGAGAAATGCTCTTTATGGTCACTCTATGTACAAGTGTGTCGGTAGTATCAACCCTTATTGGTGTCAGGGAGAAATGCTCTTTATGGTCACTCTATGGGCAAGTGTGTCGGTAGTATCAACCCTTATTGGTGTCAGGGAGAAACACTCTTTATGGTCCCTCTATGAGTAAGTGTGTCGGTAGTATCAACCCTTTTTGGTGTCAGGGAGAAACACTCTTTATGGTCACTGTATGAGTAGGTGTGTCGGTAGTACCAACCTTTATTGGTGTCAGGGAGAAACACTCTTTATGCTCACTCTATGGGCAAGTTTGTCGGTAGTATCAACCCTTATTGGTGTCAGGGAGAAATGCTCTTTATGGTCACTCTATGAGTAAGTGTGTCGGTAGTATCAACCCTTATTGGTGTCAGGGAGAAACACTCTTTATGGTCACTCTATGGGCAAGTGTGTCGGTAGTATCAACCCTTATTGGTGTCAGGGAGAAATGCTCTTTATGGTCACTCTATGGGCAAGTGTGTCGGTAGTATCAACCCTTATTGGTGTCAGGGAGAAATGCTCTTTATGGTCACTCTATGGGCAAGTGTGTCGGTAGTATCAACCCTTATTGGTGTCAGGGAGAAATGCTTTTTATGGTCACTCTATGGGCAAGTGTGTCGGTAGTATCAACCCTTATTGGTGTCAGGGAGAAACACTCTTTATGGTCACTCTATGGGTAAGTTTGTCGGTAGTATCAACCCTTATTGGTGTCAGGGAGAAAAACTCGTTATGGTCACTCTATGGGTAAGTGTGTCGGTAGTATCAACCCTTATTGTTGTCAGGGAGAAACACTCTTTATGGTCACTCTATAGGCAAGTGTGTCGGTAGTATCAACCCTTATTGGTGTCAGGGAGAAATGCACTTTATGGTCACTCTATGGGAAAGTGTGTCGGTAGTATCAACCCTTATTCGTGTCAGGGAGAAACGCTCTTTATGGTCAGTCTAAGGGTAAGTGTGACGGTAGTATCAACCCTTATTGGTTTCAGGGAGAAACGCTCTTTATGGTCACTCTATGGGTAAGTGTGTCGGTAGTATCAACCCTTATTGGTTTCAGGGAGAAACGCTCTTTATGGTATCTCTATGTTCAAGTGTGTCGGTAGTATCAACCCTTATTGGTGTCAGGGAGAAATGCTCTTTATGGTCACTCTATGGGCAAGTGTGTCGGTAGTATCAACCCTTATTGGTGTCAGGGAGAAATGCTCTTTATGGTCACTCTATGGGCAAGTGTGTCGGTAGTATCAACCCTTATTGGTGTCAGGGAGAAATGCTCTTTATGGTCACTCTATGGGCAAGTGTGTCGGTAGTATCAACCCTTATTGGTGTCAGGGAGAAATGCTCTTTATGGTCACTCTATGGGCAAGTGTGTCGGTAGTATCAACCCTTATTGGTGTCAGGAAGAAATGCTCTTTATGGTCACTCTATGGGCAAGTGTGTCGGTAGTATCAACCCTTATTGGTGTCAGGGAGAAATGCTCTTTATGGTCACTCTATGGGTAAGTATGTCGGTAGTATCAACCCTTATTGGTGTCAGGGAGAAATGCTCTTTATGGTCACTCTATGGGTAAGTGTGACGGTAGTATCAACCCTTATTGTTGTCAGGGAGAAACACTCTTTATGGTCACTCTATGGGCAAGTGTGTCGGTAGTATCAACCCTTATTGGTGTCAGGAAGAATCTCTCTTTATGATCACTCCATGGGTAAGTGTGTCGGTAGTATCAACCCTTATTGGTGTCAGGGAGAAACACATTTATGGTCACTCTATGGGCAAGTGTGTCGGTAGTATCAACCCTTATTGGTGTCAGGGAGAAACGCTCTTTATGGTCACTCTATGGGCAAGTGTGTCGGTAGTATCAACTCTTATTGGTGTCAGGGAGAAATGCTCTTTATGGTCACTCTATGGGCAAGTGTGTCGGTAGTATCAACCCTTATTGGTGTCAGGGAGAAATGCTCTTTATGGTCACTCTATGGGCAAGTGTGTCGGTAGTATCAACCCTTATTGGTGTCAGGGAGAAATGCTCTTTATGGTCACTCTATGGGCAAGTGTGTCGGTAGTATCAACCCTTATTGGTGTCAGTTAGAAATGCTCTTTATGGTCACTCTATGGGTAAGTGTGTCGGTAGTATCAACCCTTATTGGTGTCAGGGAGAAATGCTCTTTATGGTCACTCTATGCGTAAGTGTGTCGGTAGTATCAACCCTTATTGGTGTCAGGGAGAAATGCTCTTTATGGTCACTCTATGGGCAAGTGTGTCGGTAGTATCAACCCTTATTGGTGTCAGGGAGAAATGCTCTTTATGGTCACTCTATGGGCAAGTGTGTCGGTAGTATCAACCCTTATTGGTGTCAGGGAGAAATGCTCTTTATGGTCACTCTATGGGCAAGTGTGTCGGTAGTATCAACCCTTATTGGTGTCAGGGAGAAATGCTATTTATGGACACTCTATGGGCAAGTGTGTCGGTAGTATCAACCCTTATTGGTGTCAGGGAGAAATGGTCTTTATGGTCACTCTATGGGCAAGTGTGTCGGTAGTATCAACCCTTATTGGTGTCAGGGAGAAATGCTCTTTATGGTCACTCTATGGGCAAGTGTGTCGGTAGTATCAACCCTTATTGGTGTCAGGGAGAAATGCTCTTTATGGTCACTCTATGGGTAAGTGTGTCGGTAGTATCAACCCTTATTGGTGTCAGGGAGAAATGCTCTTTATGGTCACTCTATGGGCCAGTGTGTCGGTAGTATCAACCCTTATTGGTGTCAGGGAGAAATGCTCTTTATGGTCACTCTATGGGCAAGTGTGTCGGTAGTATCAACCCTTATTGGTGTCAGGGAGAAATGCTCTTTATGGTCACTCTATGGGCAAGTGTGTCGGTAGTATCAACCCTTATTGGTGTCAGAGAGAAATGCTCTTTATGATCACTCTATGGGTAAGTGTGTCGGTAGTATCAACCCTTATTGGTGTCAGGGAGAAACACTCTTTATGGTCACTCTATGAGTAAGTGTGTCGGTAGCATCAACCCTTATTGGTGTCAGGGAGAAACACTCTTTATGGTCACTCTATGGGTAAGTGTGTCGGTAGTATCAACCCTTATTGGTGTCAGGGAGAAACACATTTATGGTCACTCTATGGGCAAGTGTGTCGGTAGTATCAACCCTTATTGGTGTCAGGGAGAAACGCTCTTTATGGTCACTCTATGGGCAAGTGTGTCGGTAGTATCAACTCTTATTGGTGTCAGGGAGAAATGCTCTTTATGGTCACTCTATGGGCAAGTGTGTCGGTAGTATCAACCCTTATTGGTGTCAGGGAGAAATGCTCTTTATGGTCACTCTATGGGCAAGTGTGTCGGTAGTATCAACCCTTATTGGTGTCAGGGAGAAATGCTCTTTATGGTCACTCTATGGGCAAGTGTGTCGGTAGTATCAACCCTTATTGGTGTCAGTTAGAAATGCTCTTTATGGTCACTCTATGGGTAAGTGTGTCGGTAGTATCAACCCTTATTGGTGTCAGGGAGAAATGCTCTTTATGGTCACTCTATGCGTAAGTGTGTCGGTAGTATCAACCCTTATTGGTGTCAGGGAGAAATGCTCTTTATGGTCACTCTATGGGCAAGTGTGTCGGTAGTATCAACCCTTATTGGTGTCAGGGAGAAATGCTCTTTATGGTCACTCTATGGGCAAGTGTGTCGGTAGTATCAACCCTTATTGGTGTCAGGGAGAAATGCTCTTTATGGTCACTCTATGGGCAAGTGTGTCGGTAGTATCAACCCTTATTGGTGTCAGGGAGAAATGCTATTTATGGACACTCTATGGGCAAGTGTGTCGGTAGTATCAACCCTTATTGGTGTCAGGGAGAAATGGTCTTTATGGTCACTCTATGGGCAAGTGTGTCGGTAGTATCAACCCTTATTGGTGTCAGGGAGAAATGCTCTTTATGGTCACTCTATGGGCAAGTGTGTCGGTAGTATCAACCCTTATTGGTGTCAGGGAGAAATGCTCTTTATGGTCACTCTATGGGTAAGTGTGTCGGTAGTATCAACCCTTATTGGTGTCAGGGAGAAATGCTCTTTATGGTCACTCTATGGGCCAGTGTGTCGGTAGTATCAACCCTTATTGGTGTCAGGGAGAAATGCTCTTTATGGTCACTCTATGGGCAAGTGTGTCGGTAGTATCAACCCTTATTGGTGTCAGGGAGAAATGCTCTTTATGGTCACTCTATGGGCAAGTGTGTCGGTAGTATCAACCCTTATTGGTGTCAGAGAGAAATGCTCTTTATGATCACTCTATGGGTAAGTGTGTCGGTAGTATCAACCCTTATTGGTGTCAGGGAGAAACACTCTTTATGGTCACTCTATGAGTAAGTGTGTCGGTAGCATCAACCCTTATTGGTGTCAGGGAGAAACACTCTTTATGGTCACTCTATGGGTAAGTGTGTCGGTAGTATCAACCCTTATTGGCGTCAGGGAGAAACGCTCTTTATGGTCACTCTATGGGTAAGTGTGACGGTAGTATCTACCCTTATTGGTTTCAGGGAGAAACGCTCTTTATTGTCACATTATAGGTAAGTGTGTCGGTAGTATCAACCCTTATTGGTTTCAGGGAGAAACGCTATTTATGGTATCTCTATGGGCAAGTGTGTCGGTAGTATCAACCCTTATTGGTGTCAGGAAGAAATGCTCTTTATGGTCACTCTATGGGCAAGTGTGTCGGTAGTATCAACCCTTATTGGTGTCAGGGAGAAATGCTCTTTATGGTCACTCTATGGGCAAGTGTGTCGGTAGTATCAACCCTTATTGGTGTCAGGGAGAAATGCTCTTTATGGTCACTCTGAGGGCAAGTGTGTCGGTAGTATCAACCCTTATTGGTGTCAGGGAGAAATGCTCTTTATGGTCACTCTATGGGTAAGTGTGTCGGTAGTATCAACCCTTATTGGTGTCAGGGAGAAACACTCTTTATGGTCCCTCTATGAGTAAGTGTGTCGGTAGTATAAACCCTTATTGGTGTCAGGGAGAAACACTCTTTATGGTCACTCTATGGGCAAGTGTGTCGGTAGTATCAACCCTTATTGGTGTCAGGGAGAAATGCTCTTTATGGTCACTCTATGGGCAAGTGTGTCGGTAGTATCAACCCTTATTGGTGTCAGGGAGAAATGCTCTTTATGGTCACTCTATGGGCAAGTGTAGCGGTAGTATCAACCCTTATTGGTGTCAGGGAGAAATGCTCTTTATGGTCACTCTATGGGCAAGTGTGTCGGTAGTATCAACCCTTATTGGTGTCAGGGAGAAACACTCTTTATGGTCACTCTATGGGCAAGTGTGTCGGTAGTATCAACCCTTATTGGTGTCAGGGAGAAATGCTCTTTATGGTCACTCTATGGGCAAGTGTGTCGGTAGTATCAACCCTTATTGGTGTCAGGGAGAAATGCTCTTTATGGTCACTCTATGGGCAAGTGTGTCGGTAGTATCAACCCTTATTGGTGTCAGGGAGAAATGCTATTTATGGTCACTCTATGGGCAAGTGTGTCGGTAGTATCAACCCTTATTGGTGTCAGGGAGAAATGGTCTTTATGGTCACTCTATGGGCAAGTGTGTCGGTAGTATCAACCCTTATTGGTGTCAGGGAGAAATGCTCTTTATGGTCACTCTATGGGCAAGTGTGTCGGTAGTATCAACCCTTATTGGTGTCAGGGAGAAATGCTCTTTATGGTCACTCTATGGGTAAGTGTGTCGGTAGTATCAACCCTTATTGGTGTCAGGGAGAAATGCTCTTTATGGTCACTCTATGGGCCAGTGTGTCGGTAGTATCAACCCTTATTGGTGTCAGGGAGAAATGCTCTTTATGGTCACTCTATGGGCAAGTGTGTCGGTAGTATCAACCCTTATTGGTGTCAGGGAGAAATGCTCTTTATGGTCACTCTATGGGCAAGTGTGTCGGTAGTATCAACCCTTATTGGTGTCAGAGAGAAATGCTCTTTATGATCACTCTATGGGTAAGTGTGTCGGTAGTATCAACCCTTATTGGTGTTAGGGAGAAACACTCTTTATGGTCACTCTATGAGTAAGTGTGTCGGTAGCATCAACCCTTATTGGTGTCAGGGAGAAACACTCTTTATGGTCACTCTATGGGTAAGTGTGTCGGTAGTATCAACCATTATTGGCGTCAGGGAGAAACGCTCTTTATGGTCACTCTATGGGTAAGTGTGACGGTAGTATCTACCCTTATTGGTTTCAGGGAGAAACGCTCTTTATTGTCACTTTATAGGTAAGTGTGTCGGTAGTATCAACCCTTATTGGTTTCAGGGAGAAACGCTATTTATGGTATCTCTATGGGCAAGTGTGTCGGTAGTATCAACCCTTATTGGTGTCAGGAAGAAATGCTCTTTATTGTCACTCTATGGCAAGTGTGTCGGTAGTATCAACCCTTATTGGTGTCAGGGAGAAATGCTCTTTATGGTCACTCTATGGGCAAGTGTGTCGGTAGTATCAACCCTTATTGGTGTCAGGGACAAATGCTCTTTATGGTCCCTCTGAGGGCAACTGTGTCGGTAGTATCAACCCTTATTGGTGTCAGGGAGAAATGCTCTTTATGGTCACTCTATGGGTAAGTGTGTCGGTAGTATCAACCCTTATTGGTGTCAGAGAGAAACACTCTTTATGGTCCCTCTATGAGTAAGTGTGTCGGTAGTATAAACCCTTATTGGTGTCAGGGAGAAACACTCTTTATGGTCACTCTATGGGCAAGTGTGTCGGTAGTATCAACCCTTATTGGTGTCAGGGAGAAATGCTCTTTATGGTCACTCTATGGGCAAGTGTGTCGGTAGTATCAACCCTTATTGGTGTCAGGGAGAAATGCTCTTTATGGTCACTCTATGGGCAAGTGTAGCGGTAGTATCAACCCTTATTGGTGTCAGGGAGAAATGCTCTTTATGGTCACTCTATGGGCAAGTGTGTCGGTAGTATCAACCCTTATTGGTGTCAGGGAGAAACACTCTTTATGGTCACTCTATGGGCAAGTGTGTCGGTAGTATCAACCCTTATTGGTGTCAGGGAGAAATGCTCTTTATGGTCACTCTATGGGCAAGTGTGTCGGTAGTATCAACCCTTATTGGTGTCAGGGAGAAACACTCTTTATTGTCACTCTATGGGTAAGTGTGTCGGTAGTATCAACCGTTATTGGTGTCAGGGAGAAACACTCTTTATGGTCACTCTATGGGTAAGTGTGTCGGTAGTATCAACCCTTATTGGTGTCAGGGAGAAATGCTCTTTATGGTCACTCTATGGGCAAGTGTGTCGGTAGTATCAACCCTTATTGGTGTCAGAGAGAAATGCTCTTTATGATAACTCTATGGGTAAGTGTGTCGGTAGTATCAACCCTTATTGGTGTCAGGGAGAAATGCTCTTTATGGTCACTCTGAGGGCAACTGTGTCGGTAGTATCAACCCTTATTGGTGTCAGGGAGAAATGCTCTTTATGGTCACTCTATGGGTAAGTGTGTCGGTAGTATCAACCCTTATTGGTGTCAGGGAGAAACACTCTTTATGGTCCCTCTATGAGTAAGTGTGTCGGTAGTATAAACCCTTATTGGTGTCAGGGAGAAACACTCTTTATGGTCACTCTATGGGCAAGTGTGTCGGTAGTATCAACCCTTATTGGTGTCAGGGAGAAATGCTCTTTATGGTCACTCTATGGGCAAGTGTGTCGGTAGTATCAACCCTTATTGGTGTCAGGGAGAAATGCTCTTTATGGTCACTCTATGGGCAAGTGTAGCGGTAGTATCAACCCTTATTGGTGTCAGGGAGAAATGCTCTTTATGGTCACTCTATGGGCAAGTGTGTCGGTAGTATCAACCCTTATTGGTGTCAGGGAGAAACACTCTTTATGGTCACTCTATGGGCAAGTGTGTCGGTAGTATCAACCCTTATTGGTGTCAGGGAGAAATGCTCTTTATGGTCACTCTATGGGCAAGTGTGTCGGTAGTATCAACCCTTATTGGTGTCAGGGAGAAACACTCTTTATTGTCACTCTATGGGTAAGTGTGTCGGTAGTATCAACCGTTATTGGTGTCAGGGAGAAACACTCTTTATGGTCACTCTATGGGTAAGTGTGTCGGTAGTATCAACCCTTATTGGTGTCAGGGAGAAACGCTCTTTATGGTCACTCTATGGGCAAGTGTGTCGGTAGTATCAACCCTTATTGGTGTCAGAGAGAAACACTCTTTATGGTCACTCTATGGGTAAGTGTGTCGGTAGTATCAACCCTTATTGGTGTCAGGGAGAAATGCTCTTTATGGTCACTCTATGGGCAAGTGTGTCGGTAGTATCAACCCTTATTGGTGTCAGAGAGAAATGCTCTTTATGATAACTCTATGGGTAAGTGTGTCGGTAGTATCAACCCTTATTGGTGTCAGGGAGAAACACTCTTTATGGTCACTCTATGAGTAAGTGTGTCGGTAGCATCAACCCTTATTGGTGTCAGGGAGAAACACTCTTTATGGTCACTCTATGGGTAAGTGTGTCGGTAGTATCAACCCTTATTGGCATCAGGGAGAAATGCTCTTTATGGTAACTCTATGGGTAAGTGTGACGGTAGTATCTACCCTTATTGGTTTCAGGGAGAAACGCTCTTTATTGTCACTTTATAGGTAAGTGTGTCGGTAGTATCAACCCTTATTGGTTTCAGGGAGAAACGCTATTTATGGTATCTCTATGGGCAAGTGTGTCGGTAGTATCAACCCTTATTGGTGTCAGGGAGAAATGCTGTTTATGGTCACTCTATGGGCAAGTGTGTCGGTAGTATCAACCCTTATTGGTGTCAGGGAGAAATGCTCTTTATGGTCACTCTATGGGCAAGTGTGTCGGTAGTATCAACCCTTATTGGTGTCAGGGAGAAATGCTCTTTATGGTCACTCTATGGGCAAGTGTGTCGGTAGTATCAACCCTTATTGGTGTCAGGGAGAAATGCTCTTTATGGTCACTCTATGGGTAAGTGTGTCGGTAGTATCAACTATTATTGGTGTCAGGGAGAAACACTCTTTATGGTCCCTCTATGAGTAAGTGTGTCGGTAGTATAAACCCTTATTGGTGTCAGGGAGAAACACTCTTTATGGTCACTCTATGGGCAAGTGTGTCGGTAGTATCAACCCTTATTGGTGTCAGGGAGAAATGCTCTTTATGGTCACTCTATGGGCAAGTGTGTCGGTAGTATCAACCCTTATTGGTGTCAGGGAGAAATGCTCTTTATGGTCACTCTATGGGCAAGTGTGTCGGTAGTATCAACCCTTATTGGTGTCAGGGAGAAATGCTCTTTATGGTCACTCTATGGGCAAGTGTGTCGGTAGTATCAACCCTTATTGGTGTCAGGGAGAAATGGTCTTTATGGTCACTCTATGGGCAAGTGTGTCGGTAGTATCAACCCTTATTGGTGTCAGGGAGAAATGCTCTTTATGGTCACTCTATGGGCAAGTGTGTCGGTAGTATCAACCCTTATTGGTGTCAGGGAGAAATGCTCTTTATGGTCACTCTATGGGTAAGTGTGTCGGTAGTATCAACCGTTATTGGTGTCAGGGAGAAACACTCTTTATGGTCACTCTATGGGTAAGTGTGTCGGTAGTATCAACCCTTATTGGTGTCAGGGAGAAACGCTCTTTATGGTCACTCTATGGGCAAGTGTGTCGGTAGTATCAACCCTTATTGGTGTCAGAGAGAAACACTCTTTATGGTCACTCTATGGGTAAGTGTGTCGGTAGTATCAACCCTTATTGGTGTCAGGGAGAAATGCTCTTTATGGTCACTCTATGGGCAAGTGTGTCGGTAGTATCAACGCTTATTGGTGTCAGGGAGAAATGCTTTTTATGGTCAGTCTATGGGTAAGTGTGACGGTAGTATCAACCCTAATTGGTTTCAGGGAGAAACGCTCTTTATGGTCACTCTATGGGTAAGTGTGTCGGTAGTATCCACCCTTATTGGTTTAAGGGAGAAACGCTCTTTATGGTATCTCTATGGGCAAGTGTGTCGGTAGTATCAACCCTTATTGGTGTCAGGGAGAAATGCTCTTTATGGTCACTCTACGGGCAAGTGTGTCGGTAGTATCAACCCCTATTGGTGTCAGGGAGAAATGCTCTATATGGTCACTCTATGTACAAGTGTGTCGGTAGTATCAACCCTTATTGGTGTCAGGGAGAAATGCTCTTTATGGTCACTCTATGGGCAAGTGTGTCGGTAGTATCAACCCTTATTGGTGTCAGGGAGAAACACTCTTTATGGTCCCTCTATGAGTAAGTGTGTCGGTAGTATCAACCCTTTTTGGTGTCAGGGAGAAACACTCTTTATGGTCACTGTATGAGTAGGTGTGTCGGTAGTACCAACCTTTATTGGTGTCAGGGAGAAACACTCTTTATGCTCACTCTATGGGCAAGTGTGTCGGTAGTATCAACCCTTATTGGTGTCAGGGAGAAATGCTCTTTATGGTCACTCTATGAGTAAGTGTGTCGGTAGTATCAACCCTTATAGGTGTCAGGGAGAAACACTCTTTATGGTCACTCTATGGGCAAGTGTGTCGGTAGTATCAACCCTTATTGGTGTCAGGGAGAAATGCTCTTTATGGTCACTCTATGGGCAAGTGTGTCGGTAG
Organism: Prosapia bicincta; assembly: GCA_036971475.1. Taxonomy (NCBI): domain Eukaryota; kingdom Metazoa; phylum Arthropoda; class Insecta; order Hemiptera; family Cercopidae; genus Prosapia; species Prosapia bicincta. The sequence continues at coordinate 313,413,995 of JBAIZL010000001.1, read as the reverse complement.
TATCAACCCTTATTGGTGTCAGGGAGAAATGCTCTTTATGGTCACTCTATGGGCAAGTGTGTCGGTAGTATCAACCCTTATTGGTGTCAGGGAGAAATGCTTTTTATGGTCACTCTATGGGCAAGTGTGTCGGTAGTATCAACCCTTATTGGTGTCAGGGAGAAACACTCTTTATGGTCACTCTATGGGTAAGTTTGTCGGTAGTATCAACCCTTATTGGTGTCAGGGAGAAAAACTCGTTATGGTCACTCTATGGGTAAGTGTGTCGGTAGTATCAACCCTTATTGTTGTCAGGGAGAAACACTCTTTATGGTCACTCTATAGGCAAGTGTGTCGGTAGTATCAACCCTTATTGGTGTCAGGGAGAAATGCACTTTATGGTCACTCTATGGGAAAGTGTGTCGGTAGTATCAACCCTTATTCGTGTCAGGGAGAAACGCTCTTTATGTTCAGTCTATGGGTAAGTGTGACGGTAGTATCAACCCTTATTGGTTTCAGGGAGAAACGCTCTTTATGGTCACTCTATGGGTAAGTGTGTCGGTAGTATCAACCCTTATTGGTTTCAGGGAGAAACGCTCTTTATGGTATCTCTATGTTCAAGTGTGTCGGTAGTATCAACCCTTATTGGTGTCAGGGAGAAATGCTCTTTATGGTCACTCTATGGGCAAGTGTGTCGGTAGTATCAACCCTTATTGGTGTCAGGGAGAAATGCTCTTTATGGTCACTCTATGGGCAAGTGTGTCGGTAGTATCAACCCTTATTGGTGTCAGGGAGAAATGCTCTTTATGGTCACTCTATGGGCAAGTGTGTCGGTAGTATCAACCCTTATTGGTGTCAGGGAGAAATGCTCTTTATGGTCACTCTATGCGTAAGTGTGTCGGTAGTATCAACCCTTATTGGTGTCAGGGAGAAATGCTCTTTATGGTCACTCTATGGGCAAGTGTGTCGGTAGTATCAACCCTTATTGGTGTCAGGAAGAAATGCTCTTTATGGTCACTCTATGGGCAAGTGTGTCGGTAGTATCAACCCTTATTGGTGTCAGGGAGAAATGCTCTTTATGGTCACTCTATGGGTAAGTATGTCGGTAGTATCAACCCTTATTGGTGTCAGGGAGAAATGCTCTTTATGGTCACTCTATGGGTAAGTGTGACGGTAGTATCAACCCTTATTGGTGTCAGGGAGAAACACTCTTTATGGTCACTCTATGGGCAAGTGTGTCGGTAGTATCAACCCTTATTGGTGTCAGGAAGAAACGCTCTTTATGATCACTCCATGGGTAAGTGTGTCGGTAGTATCAACCCTTATTGGTGTCAGGGAGAAACACTCTTTATGGTCACTCTATGGGCAAGTGTGTCGGTAGTATCAACCCTTATTGGTGTCAGGGAGAAACGCTCTTTATGGTCACTCTATGGGCAAGTGTGTCGGTAGTATCAACTCTTATTGGTGTCAGGGAGAAATGCTCTTTATGGTCACTCTATGGGCAAGTGTGTCGGTAGTATCAACCCTTATTGGTGTCAGGGAGAAATGCTCTTTATGGTCACTCTATGGGCAAGTGTGTCGGTAGTATCAACCCTTATTGGTGTCAGGGAGAAATGCTCTTTATGGTCACTCTATGGGTAAGTGTGTCGGTAGTATCAACCCTTATTGGTGTCAGGGAGAAATGCTCTTTATGGTCACTCTATGCGTAAGTGTGTCGGTAGTATCAACCCTTATTGGTGTCAGGGAGAAATGCTCTTTATGGTCACTCTATGGGCAAGTGTGTCGGTAGTATCAACCCTTATTGGTGTCAGGGAGAAATGCTCTTTATGGTCACTCTATGGGCAAGTGTGTCGGTAGTATCAACCCTTATTGGTGTCAGGGAGAAATGCTCTTTATGGTCACTCTATGGGCAAGTGTGTCGGTAGTATCAACCCTTATTGGTGTCAGGGAGAAATGCTATTTATGGTCACTCTATGGGCAAGTGTGTCGGTAGTATCAACCCTTATTGGTGTCAGGGAGAAATGGTCTTTATGGTCACTCTATGGGCAAGTGTGTCGGTAGTATCAACCCTTATTGGTGTCAGGGAGAAATGCTCTTTATGGTCACTCTATGGGCAAGTGTGTCGGTAGTATCAACCCTTATTGGTGTCAGGGAGAAATGCTCTTTATGGTCACTCTATGGGTAAGTGTGTCGGTAGTATCAACCCTTATTGGTGTCAGGGAGAAATGCTCTTTATGGTCACTCTATGGGCCAGTGTGTCGGTAGTATCAACCCTTATTGGTGTCAGGGAGAAATGCTCTTTATGGTCACTCTATGGGCAAGTGTGTCGGTAGTATCAACCCTTATTGGTGTCAGGGAGAAATGCTCTTTATGGTCACTCTATGGGCAAGTGTGTCGGTAGTATCAACCCTTATTGGTGTCAGAGAGAAATGCTCTTTATGATCACTCTATGGGCAAGTGTGTCGGTAGTATCAACCCTTATTGGTGTCAGGGAGAAACACTCTTTATGGTCACTCTATGAGTAAGTGTGTCGGTAGTATCAACCCTTATTGGTTTCAGGGAGAAACGCTATTTATGGTATCTCTATGGGCAAGTGTGTCGGTAGTATCAACCCTTATTGGTGTCAGGGAGAAATGCTCTTTATGGTCACTCTATGGGCAAGTGTGTCGGTAGTATCAACCCTTATTGGTGTCAGGGAGAAATGCTCTTTATGGTCACTCTATGGGTAAGTGTGACGGTAGTATCTACCCTTATTGGTTTCAGGGAGAAACGCTCTTTATTGTCACTTTATAGGTAAGTGTGTCGGTAGTATCAACCCTTATTGGTTTCAGGGAGAAACGCTATTTATGGTATCTCTATGGGCAAGTGTGTCGGTAGTATCAACCCTTATTGGTGTCAGGGAGAAATGCTCTTTATGGTCACTCTATGGGCAAGTGTGTCGGTAGTATCAACCCTTATTGGTGTCAGGGAGAAATGCTCTTTATGGTCACGCTATGGGCAAGTGTGTCGGTAGTATCAACCCTTATTGGTGTCAGGGAGAAATGCTCTTTATGGTCACTCTGAGGGCAAGTGTGTCGGTAGTATCAACCCTTATTGGTGTCAGGGAGAAATGCTCTTTATGGTCACTCTATGGGTAAGTGTGTCGGTAGTATCAACCCTTATTGGTGTCAGGGAGAAATGCTCTTTATGGTCCCTCTATGAGTAAGTGTGTCGGTAGTATAAACCCTTATTGTTGTCAGGGAGAAACACTCTTTATGGTCACTCTATGGGCAAGTGTGTCGGTAGTATCAACCCTTATTGGTGTCAGGGAGAAATGCTCTTTATGGTCACTCTATGGGCAAGTGTGTCGGTAGTATCAACCCTTATTGGTGTCAGGGAGAAATGCTCTTTATGGTCACTCTATGGGCAAGTGTAGCGGTAGTATCAACCCTCATTGGTGTCAGGGAGAAATGCTCTTTATGGTCACTCTATGGGCAAGTGTGTCGGTAGTATCAACCCTTATTGGTGTCAGGGAGAAACACTCTTTATGGTCACTCTATGGGCAAGTGTGTCGGTAGTATCAACCCTTATTGGTGTCAGGGAGAAATGCTCTTTATGGTCACTCTATGGGCAAGTGTGTCGGTAGTATCAACCCTTATTGGTGTCAGGGAGAAACACTCTTTATTGTCACTCTATGGGTAAGTGTGTCGGTAGTATCAACCGTTATTGGTGTCAGGGAGAAACACTCTTTATGGTCACTCTATGGGTAAGTGTGTCGGTAGTATAAACCCTTATTGGTGTCAGGGAGAAACGCTCTTTATGGTCACTCTATGGGCAAGTGTGTCGGTAGTATCAACCCTTATTGGTGTCAGAGAGAAACACTCTTTATGGTCACTCTATGGGTAAGTGTGTCGGTAGTATCAACCCTTATTGGTGTCAGGGAGAAATGCTCTTTATGGTCACTCTATGGGCAAGTGTGTCGGTAGTATCAACGCTTATTGGTGTCAGGGAGAAATGCTTTTTATGGTCAGTCTATGGGTAAGTGTGTCGGTAGTATCAACCCTTATTGGTGTCAGGGAGAAATGCTCTTTATGGTCACTCTATGGGCAAGTGTGTCGGTAGTATCAAGCCTTATTGGTGTCAGGGAGAAACACTCTTTATGGTCCCTCTATGAGTAAGTGTGTCGGTAGTATCAACCCTTTTTGGTGTCAGGGAGAAACACTCTTTATGGTCACTGTATGAGTAGGTGTGTCGGTAGTACCAACCTTTATTGGTGTCAGGGAGAAACACTCTTTATGCTCACTCTATGGGCAAGTGTGTCGGTAGTAACAACCCTTATTGGTGTCAGGGAGAAATGCTCTTTATGGTCACTCTATGAGTAAGTGTGTCGGTAGTATCAACCCTTATTGGTGTCAGGGAGAAACACTCTTTATGGTCACTCTATGGGCAAGTGTGTCGGTAGTATCAACCCTTATTGGTGTCAGGGAGAAATGCTCTTGATGGTCACTCTATGGGCAAGTGTGTCGGTAGTATCAACCCTTATTGGTGTCAGGGAGAAATGCTCTTTATGGTCACTCTATGGGCAAGTGTGTCGGTAGTATCAACCCTTATTGGTGTCAGGGAGAAATGCTTTTTATGGTCACTCTATGGGCAAGTGTGTCGGTAGTATCAACCCTTATTGGTGTCAGGGAGAAACACTTTTTATGGTCACTCTATGGGTAAGTTTGTCGGTAGTATCAACCCTTATTGGTGTCAGGGAGAAAAACTCGTTATGGTCACTCTATGGGTAAGTGTGTCGGTAGTATCAACCCTTATTGTTGTCAGGGAGAAACACTCTTTATGGTCACTCTATAGGCAAGTGTGTCGGTAGTATCAACCCTTATTGGTGTCAGGGAGAAATGCACTTTATGGTCACTCTATGGGAAAGTGTGTCGGTAGTATCAACCCTTATTCGTGTCAGGGAGAAACGCTCTTTATGGTCAGTCTATGGGTAAGTGTGACGGTAGTATCAACCCTTATTGGTTTCAGGGAGAAACGCTCTTTATGGTCACTCTATGGGTAAGTGTGTCGGTAGTATCAACCCTTATTGGTTTCAGGGAGAAACGCTCTTTATGGTATCTCTATGTTCAAGTGTGTCGGTAGTATCAACCCTTATTGGTGTCAGGGAGAAATGCTCTTTATGGTCACTCTATGGGCAAGTGTGTCGGTAGTATCAACCCTTATTGGCGTCAGGGAGAAACGCTCTTTATGGTCACTCTATGGGTAAGTGTGACGGTAGTATCTACCCTTATTGGTTTCAGGGAGAAACGCTCTTTATTGTCACTTTATAGGTAAGTGTGTCGGTAGTATCAACCCTTATTGGTTTCAGGGAGAAACGCTATTTATGGTATCTCTATGGGCAAGTGTGTCGGTAGTATCAACCCTTATTGGTGTCAGGGAGAAATGCTCTTTATGGTCACTCTATGGGCAAGTGTGTCGGTAGTATCAACCCTTATTGGTGTCAGGGAGAAATGCTCTTTATGGTCACTCTATGGGCAAGTGTGTCGGTAGTATCAACCCTTATTGGTGTCAGGGAGAAATGCTCTTTATGGTCACTCTATGGGCAAGTGTGTCGGTAGTATCAACCCTTATTGGTGTCAGGGAGAAATGCTCTTTATGGTCACTCTATGGGTAAGTGTGTCGGTAGTATCAACCCTTATTGGTGTCAGGGAGAAACACTCTTTATGATCCCTCTATGAGTAAGTGTGTCGGTAGTATAAACCCTTTTGGTGTCAGGGAGAAACACTCTTTATGGTCACTCTATGGGCAAGTGTGTCGGTAGTATCAACCCTTATTGGTGTCAGGGAGAAATGCTCTTTATGGTCACTCTATGGGCAAGTGTGTCGGTAGTATCAACCCTTATTGGTGTCAGGGAGAAATGCTCTTTATGGTCACTCTATGTGCAAGTGTGTCGGTAGTATCAACCCTTATTGGTGTCAGGGAGAAATGCTCTTTATGGTCACTCTATGGGCAAGTGTGTCGGTAGTATCAACCCTTATTGGTGTCAGGGAGAAATGCTCTTTATGGTCACTCTATGGGTAGGTGTGTCGGTAGTATCAACCCTTATTGGTGTCAGGGAGAAATGCTCTTTATGGTCACTCTATGGGCAAGTGTGTCGGTAGTATCAACCCTTATTGGTGTCAGGGAGAAATGCTCTTTATGGTCACTCTATGGGCAAGTGTGTCGGTAGTATCAACCCTTATTGGTGTCAGGGAGAAATGCTATTTATGGTCACTCTATGGGCAAGTGTGTCGGTAGTATCAACCCTTATTGGTGTCAGGAAGAAATGCTCTTTATGGTCACTCTATGGGTAAGTGTGTCGGTAGTATCAACCCTTATTGGTGTCAGGGAGAAATGCTCTTTATGGTCACTCTATGGGCCAGTGTGTCGGTAGTATCAACCCTTATTGGTGTCAGGGAGAAATGCTCTTTATGGTCACTCTATGGGCAAGTGTGTCGGTAGTATCAACCCTTATTGGTGTCAGGGAGAAATGCTTTTTATGGTCACTCTATGGGCAAGTGTGTCGGTAGTATCAACCCTTATTGGTGTCAGGGAGAAATGCTCTTTATGGTCACTCTATGGGCAAGTGTGTCGGTAGTATCAACCCTTATTGGTGTCAGGGAGAAATGCTCTTTATGGTCACTCTATGGGTAAGTGTGTCGGTAGTATCAACCCTTATTGGTGTCAGGGAGAAACACTCTTTATGGTCCCTCTATGAGTAAGTGTGTCGGTAGTATCAACCCTTATTGGTGTCAGGGAGAAACACTCTTTATGGTCACTCTATGAGTAAGTGTGTCGGTAGTACCAACCTTTATTGGTGTCAGGGAGAAACACTCTTTATGGTCACTCTATGGGCAAGTGTGTCGGTAGTATCAACCCTTATTGGTGTCAGGGAGAAACACTCTTTATGGTCACTCTATGAGTAAGTGTGTCGGTAGTATCAACCCTTATTGGTGTCAGGGAGAAACACTCTTTATGGTCACTCTATGGGCAAGTGTGTCGGTAGTATCAACCCTTATTAGTGTCAGGGAGAAATGCTCTTTATGGTCACTCTATGGGCAAGTGTGTCGGTAGTATCAACCCTTATTGGTGTCAGGGAGAAATGCTCTTTATGGTCACTCTATGGGCAAGTGTGTCGGTAGTATCAACCCTTATTGGTTTCAGGGAGAAACGCTCTTTATGGTCACTATATGGGTAAGTGTGTCGGTAGTATCAACCCTTATTGGTTTCAGGGAGAAACGCTCTTTATGGTCACTCTATGGGCAAGTGTGTCGGTAGTATCAACCCTTATTGGTTTCAGGGAGAAACGCTCTTTATGGTCACTCTATGGGCAAGTGTGTCGGTAGTATCAACCCTTATTGGTGTCAGGGAGAAATGCTCTTTATGGTCACTCTATGGGCAAGTGTGTCGGTAGTATCAACCCTTATTGGTGTCAGGGAGAAATGCTCTTTATGGTCACTCTATGGGCAAGTGTGTCGGTAGTATCAACCCTTATTGGTGTCAGGGAGAAATGCTCTTTATGGTCACTATATGGGTAAGTGTGTCGGTAGTATCAACCCTTATTGGTGTCAGGGAGAAACACTCTTTATGGTCACTCTATGGGCAAGTGTGTCGGTAGTATCAACCCTTATTGGTGTCAGGGAGAAATGCTCTTTATGGTCACTCTATGAGTAAGTGTGTCGGTAGTATCAACCCTTATTGGTGTCAGGGAGAAACACTCTTTATGGTCACTCTATGGGCAAGTGTGTCGGTAGTATCAACCCTTATTGGTGTCAGGGAGAAATGCTCTTTATGGTCACTCTATGGGCAAGTGTGTCGGTAGTATCAACCTTTATTGGTGTCAGGGAGAAATGCTCTTTATGGTCACTCTATGGGCAAGTGTGTCGGTAGTATCAACCCTTATTGGTGTCAGGGAGAAATGCTCTTTATGGTCACTCTATGGGCAAGTGTGTCGGTAGTATCAAATCTTATTGGTGTCAGGGAGAAACACTCTTTATGGTCACTCTATGGGCAAGTGTGTCGGTAGTATCAACCCTTATTGGTGTCAGGGAGAAATGCTCTTTATGGTCACTCTATGGGCAAGTGTGTCGGTAGTATCAACCCTTATTGGTGTCAGGGAGAAACACTCTTTATGGTCACTCTATGGGCAAGTGTGTCGGTAGTATCAACCCTTATTGGTGTCAGGGAGAAATGCTCTTTATGGTCACTCTATGGGCAAGTGTGTCGGTAGTATCAACCTTTATTGGTGTCAGGGAGAAATGCTCTTTATGGTCACTCTATGGGCAAGTGTGTCGGTAGTATCAACCCTTATTGGTGTCAGGGAGAAATGCTCTTTATGGTCACTCTATGGGCAAGTGTGTCGGTAGTATCAAATCTTATTGGTGTCAGGGAGAAACACTCTTTATGTTCACTCTATGGGCAAGTGTGTCGGTAGTATCAACCCTTATTGGTGTCAGGGAGAAATGCTCTTTATGGTCACTCTATGGGTAAGTGTGTCGGTAGTATCAACCCTTATTGGTGTCAGGGAGAAATGCTCTTTATGGTCACTCTATGGGCAAGTGTGTCGGTAGTATCAACCCTTATTGGTGTCAGGGAGAAATGCTCTTTATGGTCACTCTATGGGTAAGTGTGTCGGTAGTATCAACCCTTATTGGTGTCAGGGAGAAATGCTCTTTATGGTCACTCAATGGGTAAGTGTGTCGGTAGTATCAACCCTTATTGGTGTCAGGGAGAAACACTCTTTATGGTCCCTCTATGAGTAAGTGTGTCGGTAGTATCAACCCTTATTGGTGTCAGGGAGAAACACTCTTTATGGTCACTCTATGCGTAGGTGTGTCGGTAGTACCAACCTTTATTGGTGTCAGGAAGAAACACTCTTTATGGTCACTCTATGGGCAAGTGTGTCGGTAGTATCAACCCTTATTGGTGTCAGGGAGAAATGCTCTTTATGGTCACTCTATGAGTAAGTGTGTCGGTAGTATCAACCCTTATTGGTGTCAGGGAGAAACACTCTTTATGGTCACTCTATGGGCAAGTGTGTCGGTAGTATCAACCCTTATTGGTGTCAGGGAGAAATGCTCTTTATGGTCACTTTATGGGCAAGTGTGTCGGTAGTATCAACCCTTATTGGTGTCAGGGATAAATGCTCTTTATGGTCACTCTATGGGCAAGTGCGTCGGTAGTATCAACCCTTATTGGTGTCAGGGAGAAATGCTCTTTATGGTCACTCTATGGGCAAGAGTGTCGGTAGTATCAACCCTTATTGGTGTCAGGGAGAAACACTCTTTATGGTCACTCTATGGGCAAGTGTGTCGGTAGTATCAACCCTTATTGGTGTCAGGGAGAAATGCTCTTTATGGTCACTCTATGGGCAAGTGTGTCGGTAGTATCAACCCTTATTGGTGTCAGGGAGAAACACTCTTTATTGTCACTCTATGGGTAAGTGTGTCGGTAGTATCAACCGTTATTGGTGTCAGGGAGAAACACTCTTTATGGTCACTCTATGGGTAAGTGTGTCGGTAGTATCAACCCTTATTGGTGTCAGGGAGAAACACTCTTTATGGTCACTCTATGGGCAAGTGTGTCGGTAGTATCAACCCTTATTGGTGTCAGGGAGAAACACTCTTTATGGTCACTCTATGGGTAAGTGTGTCGGTAGTATCAACCCTTATTGGTGTCAGGGAGAAATGCTCTTTATGGTCACTCTATGGGTAAGTGTGTCGGTAGTATCAACCCTTATTGGTGTCAGGGAGAAACACTCTTTATGGTCCCTCTCTGAGTAAGTGTGTCGGTAGTATCAACCCTTATTGGTGTCAGGGAGAAACACTATTTATGGTCACTCTATGGGCAAGTGTGTCGGTAGTATCAACCCTTATTGGTGTCAGGGAGAAATGCTCTTTATGGTCACTCTATGGGCAAGTGTGTCGGTAGTATCAACCTTTATTGGTGTCAGGGAGAAATGCTCTTTATGGTCACTCTATGGGCAAGTGTGTCGGTAGTATCAACCCTTATTGGTGTCAGGGAGAAATGCTCTTTATGGTCACTCTATGGGCAAGTGTGTCGGTAGTATCAACCCTTATTGGTGTCAGGGAGAAACACTCTTTATGGTCACTCTATGGGTAAGTTTGTCGCTAGTATCAACCCTTATTGGTGTCAGGGAGAAAAACTCTTTATGGTCACTCTATGGGTAAGTGTGTCGGTAGTATCAACCCTTATTGGTGTCAGGGAGAAACACTCTTTATGGTCACTCTATGGGCAAGTGTGTCGGTAGTATCAACCCTTATTGGTGTCAGGAAGAAACACTCTTTATGGTCACTCTATGGGCAAGTGTGTCGGTAGTATCAACCCTTATTGGTGTCAGGGAGAAACACTCTTTATGGTCACTCTATGGGTAAGTGTGTCGGTAGTATCAACCCTTATATGTGTCAGGGAGAAATGCTCTTTATGGTCACTCTATGGGTAAGTGTGTCGGTAGTATCAACCCTTATTGGTGTCAGGGAGAAACACTCTTTATGGTCCCTCTATGAGTAAGTGTGTCGGTAGTATCAACCCTTATTGGTGTCAGGGAGAAACACTCTTTATGGTCACTCTATGAGTAAGTGTGTCGGTAGTACCAACCCTTATTGGTGTCAGGTAGAAATGCTTTTTATGGTCACTCTATGGGCAAGTGTGTCGGTAGTATCAACCCTTATTGGTGTCAGGGATAAATGCTCTTTATGGTCACTCTATGGGCAAGCGCGTCGGTAGTATCAACCCTTATTGGTTTCAGGGAGAAATGCTCTTTATGGTCACTCTATGGGCAAGTGTGTCGGTAGTATCAACCCTTATTGGTGTCAGGGAGAAACACTCTTTATGGTCACTCTATGGGCAAGTGTGTCGGTAGTATCAACCCTTATTGGTGTCAGGGAGAAATGCTCTTTATGGTCACTCTATGGGCAAGTGTGTCGGTAGTATCAACCCTTATTGGTGTCAGGGAGAAACACTCTTTATGGTCACTCTATGGGTAAGTGTGTCGGTAGTATCAACCCTTATTGGTGTCAGGGAGAAACGCTTTTTATGGTCACTCTATGGGCAAGTGTGTCGGTAGTATCAACCCTTATTGGTGTCAGGGAGAAACACTCTTTATGGTCACTCTATGGGTAAGTGTGTCGGTAGTATCAACCCTTACTGGTGTCAGGGAGAAAAGCTCTTTATGGTCACTCTATGGGCAAGTGTGTCGGTAGTATCAACGCATATTGGTGTTAGGGAGAAATGCTCTTTATGGTCACTCTATGGGCAAGTGTGTCGGTAGTATCAACCCTTATTGGTGTCAGGGAGAAATGCTCTTTATGGTCACTCTATGGGCAAGTGTGTCGGTAGTATCAACCCTTAATGGTGTCAGGGAGAAACGCTCGTTATGGTCAGTCTATGGGTAAGTGTGACGGTAGTATCAACCCTTATTGGTTTCAGGGAGAAATGCTCTTTATGGTCAATCTATGGGCAAGTGTGTCGGTAGTATCAACCCTTATTGGTGTCAGGGAGAAACACTCTTTATTGTCACTCTATGGGTAAGTGTGGCGGTAGTATCAACCGTTATTGGTGTCAGGGAGAAACACTCTTTATGGTCACTCTATGGGCAAGTGTGTCGGTAGTATCAACCCTTATTGGTGTCAGGGAGAAATGCTCTTTATGGTCACTCTATGGGCAAGTGTGTCGGTAGTATCAACCCTTATTGGTGACAGGGAGAAATGCTCTTTATGGTCACTCTATGGGCAAGTGTGTCGGTAGTATCAACCCTTATTGGTGTAAGGGAGAAACGCTCTTTATGGTCAGTCTATGGGGAAGTGTGACGGTAGTATCAACCCTTATTGGTTTCAGGGAGAAACGCTCTTTATGGTCACTCTATGGGCAAGTGTGTCGGTAGTATCAACCCTTATTGGTTTCAGGGAGAAACGCTCTTTATGGTATCTCTATGGGCAAGTGTGTCGGTAGTATCAACCCTTATTGGTGTCAGGGAGAAATGCTCTTTATGGTCTCTCTAAGGGCAAGTGTGTCGGTAGTATCAACCCTTATTGGTTTCAGGGAGAAATGCTCTTTATGGTCACTCTATCGGCAAGTGTGTCGGTAGTATCAACCCTTATTGGTGTCAGGGAGAAACACTCTTTATGGTCACTCTATGGGCAAGTGTGTCGGTAGTATCAACCCTTATTAGTGTCAGGAAGAAATGCTCTTTATGGTCACTCTATGGGCAAGTGTGTCGGTAGTATCAACCCTTATTGGTGTCAGGGAGAAACACTCTTTATGGTCACTCTATGGGTAAGTGTGTCGGTAGTATCAACCCTTATTGGTGTCAGGGAGAAAAGCTCTTTATGGTCACTCTATGGGCAAGTGTGTCGGTAGTATCAACCCTTATTGGTGTCAGGGAGAAACACTCTTTATGGTCACTCTATGGGTAAGTGTGTCGGTAGTATCAACCCTTACTGGTGTCAGGGAGAAAAGCTCTTTATGGTCACTCTATGGGCAAGTGTGTCGGTAGTATCAACCCTTATTGGTGTCAGGGAGAAACACTCTTTATGGTCACTCTATGGGCAAGTGTGTCGGTAGTATCCACCCTTACTGGTGTCAGGGAGAAAAGCTCTTTATGGTCACTCTATGGGCAAGTGTGTCGGTAGTATCAACGCTTATTGGTGTTAGGGAGAAATGCTCTTTATGGTCACTCTATGGGCAAGTGTGTCGGTAGTATCAACCCTTATTGGTGTCAGGGAGAAATGCTCTTTATGGTCACTCTATGGGCAAGTGTGTCGGTAGTATCAACCCTTATTGGTGTCAGGGAGAAACGCTCTTTATGGTCAGTCTATGGGTAAGTGTGACGGTAGTATCAACCCTTATTGGTTTCAGGGAGAAATGCTCTTTATGGTCAATCTATGGGCAAGTGTGTCGGTAGTATCAACCCTTATTGGTGTCAGGGAGAAACGCTCTTTATGGTCACTCTATGGGCAAGTTTGTCGGTAGTATCAACCGTTATTGGTGTCAGGGAGAAACACTCTTTATGGTCACTCTATGGGTAAGTGTGTCGGTAGTATCAACCCTTATTGGTGTCAGGGAGAAACGCTCATTATGGTCACTCTATGGGCAAGTGTGTCGGTAGTATCAACCCTTATTGGTGTCAGGGAGAAACACTCTTTATGGTCACTCTATGGGTAAGTGTGTCGGTAGTATCAACCCTTATTGGTGTCAGGGAGAAAAGCTCTTTATGGTCACTCTATGGGCAAGTGTGTCGGTAGTATCAACGCTTATTGGTGTCAGGGAGAAATGCTCTTTATGGTCACTCTATGGGCAAGTGTGTCGGTAGTATCAACCCTTATTGGTGTCAGGGAGAAATGCTCTTTATGGTCACTCTATGGGCAAGTGTGTCGGTAGTATCAACCCTTATTGGTTTCAGGGAGAAACGCTCTTTATGGTATCTCTATGGGCAAGTGTGTCGGTAGTATCAACCCTTATTTTTGTCAGGGAGAAATGCTCTTTATGGTCTCTCTAAGGGCAAGTGTGTCGGTAGTATCAACCCTTATTGGTGTCAGGGAGAAACGCTCTTTATGGTCACTCTATGGGCAAGTGTGGCGGTAGTATCAACCCTTATTGGTGTCAGGGAGAAATGCTCTTTATGGTCTCTCTAAGGGCAAGTGTGTCGGTAGTATCAACCCTTATTGGTGTCAGGGAGAAATGCTCTTTATGGTCACTCTATGGGCAAGTGTGTCGGTAGTATCAACCCTTATTGGTGTCAGGGAGAAACACTCTTTATGGTCCCTCTATGATAAGTGTGTCGGTAGTATCAACCCTTATTGGTGTCAGGGAGAAACACTCTTTATGGTCACTCTATGAGTAGGTGTGTCGGTAGTACCAACCTTTATTGGTGTCAGGGAGAAACACTCTTTATGGTCACTCTATGGGCAAGTGTGTCGGTAGTATCAACCCTTATTGGTGTCAGGGAGAAATGCTCTTTATGGTCACTCTATGAGTAAGTGTGTCGGTAGTATCAACCCTTATTGGTGTCAGGGGGAAATGCTCTTTATGGTCACTCTATGGGCAAGTGTGTCGGTAGTATCAACCCTTATTGGTGTCAGGGAGAAATGCTCTTTATGGTCACTCTATGGGCAAGTGTGTCGGTAGTATCAACCCTTATTGGTGTCAGGGGGAAATGCTCTTTATGGTTACTCTATGGGCAAGTGTGTCGGTAGTATCAACCCTTATTGGTGTCAGGGAGAAATGCTCTTTATGGTCACTCTATGGGCAAGTGTGTCGGTAGTATCAACACTTATTGGTGTCAGGGAGAAACACTCTTTATGGTCACTCTATGGGTACGTTTGTCGCTAGTATCAACCCTTATTGGTGTCAGGGAGAAACACTCGTTATGGTCACTCTATGGGTAAGTGTGTCGGTAGTATCAACCCTTATTGGTGTCAGGGAGAAACACTCTTTATGGTCACTCTATGGGCAAGTGTGTCGGTAGTATCAACCCTTATTGGTGTCAGGGAGAAATGCTCTTTATGGTCACTCTATGGGCAAGTGTGTCGGTAGTATCAACCCTTATTGGTGTCAGGGAGAAACACTCTTTATGGTCACTCTATGGGTAAGTGTGTCGGTAGTATCAACCCTTATTGGTGTCAGGGAGAAATGCTCTTTATGGTCACTCTATGGGTAAGTGTGTCGGTAGTATCAACCCTTATTGGTTTCAGGGAGAAACGCTCTTTATGGTATCTCTATGGGTAAGTGTGTCGGTAGTATCAACCCTTATTGGTTTCAGGGAGAAACGCTCTTTATGGTATCTCTATGTTCAAGTGTGTCGGTAGTATCAACCCTTATTGGTGTCAGGGAGAAATGCTCTTTATGGTCACTCTATGGGCAAGTGTGTCGGTAGTATCAACCCTTATTGGTGTCAGGGAGAAACGCTCTTTATGGTCAGTCTATGGGTAAGTGTGACGGTAGTATCAACCCTTATTGGTTTTAGGGGGAAACGCTCTTTATGGTCACTCTATGGGTAAGTGTGTCGGTAGTATCAACCCTTATTGGTTTCAGGGGGAAACGCTCTCTATGGTCACTCTATGGGCAAGTGTGACGGTAGTATCAACCCTTATTGGTTTCAGGGAGAAACGCTCTTTATGGTCACTCTATGGGTAAGTGTGTCGGTAGTATCAACCCTTATTGGTTTCAGGGAGAAACGCTCTTTATGGTCACTCTATGGGCAAGTGTGTCGGTAGTATCAACCCTTATTGGTGTCAGGGAGAAATGCTCTTTATGGTCACTCTATGGGCAAGTGTGTCGGTAGTATCAACCTTTATTGGTTTCAGGGAGAAATGCTCATTATGGTCACTCTATGGGCAAGTGTGACGGTAGTATCAACCCTTATTGGTTTCAGGGAGAAATGCTCTTTATGGTCACTCTATGGGCAAGTGTGTCGGTAGTATCAACCTTTATTGGTTTCAGGGAGAAATGCTCTTTATGGTCACTCTATGGGCAAGTGTGACGGTAGTATCAACCCTTATTGGTTTCAGGGAGAAATGCTCTTTATGGTCACTCTATGGGCAAGTGTGTTGGTAGTATCAACCTTTATTGGTTTCAGGGAGAAATGCTCTTTATGGTCACTCTATGGGCAAGTGTGACGGTAGTATCAACCCTTATTGGTTTCAGGGAGAAATGCTCTTTATGGTCACTCTATGGGCAAGTGTGTCGGTAGTATCAACCTTTATTGGTTTCAGGGAGAAATGCTCTTTATGATCACTCTAAAGGCAAGTGTGTCGGTAGTATCAACCTTTATTGGTTTCAGGGAGAAATGCTCTTTATGGTCACTCTATGGGCAAGTGTGTCGGTAGTATCAACCTTTATTGGTTTCAGGGAGAAATGCTCTTTATGGTCACTCTATGGGCAAGTGTGACGGTAGTATCAACCCTTATTGGTTTCAGGGAGAAATGCTCTTTATGGTCACTCTTTGGGCAAGTGTGTCGGTAGTATCAACCTTTATTGGTATCAGGGAGAAATGCTCTTTATGGTCACTCTATGGGCAAGTGTGTCGGTAGTATCAACCTTTATTGGTTTCAGGGAGAAATGCTCTTTATGGTCACTCTATGGGCAAGTGTGACGGTAGTATCAACCCTTATTGGTTTCAGGGAGAAACGCTCTTTATGGTCACTCTATGGGCAAGTGTGTCGGTAGTATCAACCTTTATTGGTTTCAGGGAGAAATGCTCTTTATGGTCACTCTATGGGCAAGTGTGACGGTAGTATCAACCCTTATTGGTTTCAGGGAGAAACGCTCTTTATGGTCACTCTATGGGTAAGTATGTCGGTAGTATCAACCCTTATTGGTGTCAGGGAGAAACACTCTTTATGGTCACTCTATGGGCAGGTGTGTCGGTAGTATCAACCCTTATTGGTGTCAGGGAGAAATGCTCTTTATGGTCACTCTATGGGTAAGTGTGTCGGTAGTATCAACCCTTATTGGTGTCAGGGAGAAATGCTCTTTATGGTCACTCTATGGCCAAGTGTGTCGGTAGTATCAACCCTTATTGGTGTCAGGGAGAAATGCTCTTTATGGTCACTCTATGGGCAAGTGTGTCGGTAGTATCAACCCTTATTGGTGTCAGGGAGAAACACTCTTTATGGTCACTCTATAGGCAAGTGTGTCGGTAGTATCAACCCTTATTGGTGTCAGGGAGAAATGCTCTTTATGGTCACTCTATGGGCAAGTGTGTCGGTAGTATCAACCCGTATTGGTGTCAGGGAGAAATGCTCTTTATGGTCACTCAATGGGCAAGTGTGTCGGTAGTATCAACCCTTATTGGTGTCAGGGAGAAACACTCTTTATGGTCACTCTATGAGTAAGTGTGTCGGTAGTATCAACGCTTATTGGTGTCAGGGAGAAATGCTCTTTATGGTCACTCTATGGGCAAGTGTGTCGGTAGTATCAACCTTTATTGGTTTCAGGGAGAAATGCTCTTTATGGTCACTCTATGGGCAAGTGTGACGGTAGTATCAACCCTTATTGGTTTCAGGGAGAAATGCTCTTTATGGTCACTCTATGGGCAAGTGTGTCGGTAGTATCAACCTTTATTGGTTTCAGGGAGAAATGCTCTTTATGGTCACTCTATGGGCAAGTGTGACGGTAGTATCAACCCTTATTGGTGTCAGGGAGAAATGCTCTTTATGGTCACTCTATGGGCAAGTGTGTCGGTAGTATCAACCCTTATTGGTGTCAGGGAGAAATGCTCTTTATGGTCACTCTATGGGTAAGTGTGTCGGTAGTATCAACCCTTATTGGTGTCAGGGAGAAATGCTCTTTATGGTCACTCTATGGCCAAGTGTGTCGGTAGTATCAACCCTTATTGGTGTCAGGGAGAAATGCTCTTTATGGTCACTCTATGGGCAAGTGTGTCGGTAGTATCAACCCTTATTGGTGTCAGGGAGAAACACTCTTTATGGTCACTCTATAGGCAAGTGTGTCGGTAGTATCAACCCTTATTGGTGTCAGGGAGAAATGCTCTTTATGGTCACTCTATGGGCAAGTGTGTCGGTAGTATCAACCCGTATTGGTGTCAGGGAGAAATGCTCTTTATGGTCACTCAATGGGCAAGTGTGTCGGTAGTATCAACCCTTATTGGTGTCAGGGAGAAACACTCTTTATGGTCACTCTATGAGTAAGTGTGTCGGTAGTATCAACGCTTATTGGTGTCAGGGAGAAATGCTCTTTATGGTCACTCTATGGGCAAGTGTGTCGGTAGTATCAACCTTTATTGGTTTCAGGGAGAAATGCTCTTTATGGTCACTCTATGGGCAAGTGTGACGGTAGTATCAACCCTTATTGGTTTCAGGGAGAAATGCTCTTTATGGTCACTCTATGGGCAAGTGTGTCGGTAGTATCAACCTTTATTGGTTTCAGGGAGAAATGCTCTTTATGGTCACTCTATGGGCAAGTGTGACGGTAGTATCAACCCTTATTGGTTTCAGGGAGAAATGCTCTTTATGGTCACTCTATGGGCAAGTGTGTCGGTAGTATCAACCTTTATTGGTTTCAGGGAGAAATGCTCTTTATGGTCACTCTAAAGGCAAGTGTGTCGGTAGTATCAACCTTTATTGGTTTCAGGGAGAAATGCTCTTTATGGTCACTCTATGGGCAAGTGTGTCGGTAGTATCAACCTTTATTGGTTTCAGGGAGAAATGCTCTTTATGGTCACTCTATGGGCAAGTGTGACGGTAGTATCAACCCTTATTGGTTTCAGGGAGAAATGCTCTTTATGGTCACTCTTTGGGCAAGTGTGTCGGTAGTATCAACCTTTATTGGTATCAGGGAGAAATGCTCTTTATGGTCACTCTATGGGCAAGTGTGTCGGTAGTATCAACCTTTATTGGTTTCAGGGAGAAATGCTCTTTATGGTCACTCTATGGGCAAGTGTGACGGTAGTATCAACCCTTATTGGTTTCAGGGAGAAATGCTCTTTATGGTCACTCTATGAGTAAGTGTGTCGGTAGTATCAACCCTTATTGGTGTCAGGGGGAAATGCTCTTTATGGTCACTCTATGGGCAAGTGTGTCGGTAGTATCAACCCTTATTGGTGTCAGGGAGAAATGCTCTTTATGGTCACTCTATGGGCAAGTGTGTCGGTAGTATCAACCCTTATTGGTGTCAGGGGGAAATGCTCTTTATGGTTACTCTATGGGCAAGTGTGTCGGTAGTATCAACCCTTATTGGTGTCAGGGAGAAGTGCTCTTTATGGTCACTCTATGGGCAAGTGTGTCGGTAGTATCAACCCTTATTGGTGTCAGGGAGAAACACTCTTTATGGTCACTCTATGGGTACGTTTGTCGCTAGTATCAACCCTTATTGGTGTCAGGGAGAAATGCTCTTTATGGTCACTCTATGGGCAAGTGTGTCGGTAGTATCAACCCTTATTGGTGTCAGGGGGAAATGCTCTTTATGGTTACTCTATGGGCAAGTGTGTCGGTAGTATCAACCCTTATTGGTTTTAGGGAGAAACGCTCTTTATGGTCACTCTATGGGTAAGTGTGTCGGTAGTATCAACCCTTATTGGTTTCAGGGGGAAACGCTCTTTATGGTCACTCTATGGGCAAGTGTGACGGTAGTATCAACCCTTATTGGTTTCAGGGAGAAACGCTCTTTATGGTCACTCTATGGGTAAGTGTGTCGGTAGTATCAACCCTTATTGGTTTCAGGGAGAAACGCTCTTTATGGTCACTCTATGGGCAAGTGTGTCGGTAGTATCAACCCTTATTGGTGTCAGGGAGAAATGCTCTTTATGGTCACTCTATGGGCAAGTGTGTCGGTAGTATCAACCTTTATTGGTTTCAGGGAGAAATGCTCATTATGGTCACTCTATGGGCAAGTGTGACGGTAGTATCAACCCTTATTGGTTTCAGGGAGAAATGCTCTTTATGGTCACTCTATAGGCAAGTGTGTCGGTAGTATCAACCTTTATTGGTTTCAGGGAGAAATGCTCTTTATGGTCACTCTATGGGCAAGTGTGACGGTAGTATCAACCCTTATTGGTTTCAGGGAGAAATGCTCTTTATGGTCACTCTATGGGCAAGTGTGTCGGTAGTATCAACCTTTATTGGTTTCAGGGAGAAATGCTCTTTATGGTCACTCTATGGGCAAGTGTGACGGTAGTATCAACCCTTATTGGTTTCAGGGAGAAATGCTCTTTATGGTCACTCTATGGGCAAGTGTGTCGGTAGTATCAACCTTTATTGGTTTCAGGGAGAAATGCTCTTTATGATCACTCTAAAGGCAAGTGTGTCGGTAGTATCAACCTTTATTGGTTTCAGGGAGAAATGCTCTTTATGGTCACTCTATGGGCAAGTGTGTCGGTAGTATCAACCTTTATTGGTTTCAGGGAGAAATGCTCTTTATGGTCACTCTATGGGCAAGTGTGACGGTAGTATCAACCCTTATTGGTTTCAGGGAGAAATGCTCTTTATGGTCACTCTTTGGGCAAGTGTGTCGGTAGTATCAACCTTTATTGGTATCAGGGAGAAATGCTCTTTATGGTCACTCTATGGGCAAGTGTGTCGGTAGTATCAACCTTTATTGGTTTCAGGGAGAAATGCTCTTTATGGTCACTCTATGGGCAAGTGTGACGGTAGTATCAACCCTTATTGGTTTCAGGGAGAAACGCTCTTTATTATCACTCTATGGGCAAGTGTGTCGGTAGTATCAACCTTTATTGGTTTCAGGGAGAAATGCTCTTTATGGTCACTCTATGGGCAAGTGTGACGGTAGTATCAACCCTTATTGGTTTCAGGGAGAAACGCTCTTTATGGTCACTCTATGGGTAAGTATGTCGGTAGTATCAACCCTTATTGGTGTCAGGGAGAAATGCTCTTTATGGTCACTCTATGGGTAAGTGTGTCGGTAGTATCAACCCTTATTGGTGTCAGGGAGAAACGCTCTTTATGGTCACTCTATGAGCAAGTGTGTCGGTAGTATCAACCCTTATTGGTGTCAGGGAGAAACACTCTTTATGGTCACTCTATGGGCAAGTGTGTCGGTAGTATCAACCCTTATTGGTGTCAGGGAGAAACGCTCTTTATGGTCACTCTATGGGCACGTGTGTCGGTAGTATCAACCCTTATTGGTGTCAGGGAGAAATGCTCTTTATGGTCACTCTATGGGCAAGTGTGTCGGTAGTATCAACCCTTATTGGTGTCAGGGAGAAACACTCTTTATGGTCACTCTATGGGCAAGTGTGTCGGTAGTATCAACCCTTATTGGTGTCAGGGAGAAACACTATTTATGGTCACTCTATGGGCAAGTGTGTCGGTAGTATCAACGCTTATTGGTGTCAGGGAGAAATGCTCTTTATGGTCACTCTATGGGCAAGTGTGTCGGTAGTATCAACCCTTATTGGTGTCAGGGAGAAACACTCTTTATGGTCACTCTATGGGCAGGTGTGTCGGTAGTATCAACCCTTATTGGTGTCAGGGAGAAATGCTCTTTATGGTCACTCTATGGGTAAGTGTGTCGGTAGTATCAACCCTTATTGGTGTCAGGGAGAAATGCTCTTTATGGTCACTCTATGGCCAAGTGTGTCGGTAGTATCAACCCTTATTGGTGTCAGGGAGAAATGCTCTTTATGGTCACTCTATGGGCAAGTGTGTCGGTAGTATCAACCCTTATTGGTGTCAGGGAGAAACACTCTTTATGGTCACTCTATAGGCAAGTGTGTCGGTAGTATCAACCCTTATTGGTGTCAGGGAGAAATGCTCTTTATGGTCACTCTATGGGCAAGTGTGTCGGTAGTATCAACCCGTATTGGTGTCAGGGAGAAATGCTCTTTATGGTCACTCAATGGGCAAGTGTGTCGGTAGTATCAACCCTTATTGGTGTCAGGGAGAAACACTCTTTATGGTCACTCTATGAGTAAGTGTGTCGGTAGTATCAACGCTTATTGGTGTCAGGGAGAAATGCTCTTTATGGTCACTCTATGGGCAAGTGTGTCGGTAGTATCAACCTTTATTGGTTTCAGGGAGAAATGCTCTTTATGGTCACTCTATGGGCAAGTGTGACGGTAGTATCAACCCTTATTGGTTTCAGGGAGAAATGCTCTTTATGGTCACTCTATGGGCAAGTGTGTCGGTAGTATCAACCTTTATTGGTTTCAGGGAGAAATGCTCTTTATGGTCACTCTATGGGCAAGTGTGACGGTAGTATCAACCCTTATTGGTGTCAGGGAGAAATGCTCTTTATGGTCACTCTATGGGCAAGTGTGTCGGTAGTATCAACCCTTATTGGTGTCAGGGAGAAATGCTCTTTATGGTCACTCTATGGGTAAGTGTGTCGGTAGTATCAACCCTTATTGGTGTCAGGGAGAAATGCTCTTTATGGTCACTCTATGGCCAAGTGTGTCGGTAGTATCAACCCTTATTGGTGTCAGGGAGAAATGCTCTTTATGGTCACTCTATGGGCAAGTGTGTCGGTAGTATCAACCCTTATTGGTGTCAGGGAGAAACACTCTTTATGGTCACTCTATAGGCAAGTGTGTCGGTAGTATCAACCCTTATTGGTGTCAGGGAGAAATGCTCTTTATGGTCACTCTATGGGCAAGTGTGTCGGTAGTATCAACCCGTATTGGTGTCAGGGAGAAATGCTCTTTATGGTCACTCAATGGGCAAGTGTGTCGGTAGTATCAACCCTTATTGGTGTCAGGGAGAAACACTCTTTATGGTCACTCTATGAGTAAGTGTGTCGGTAGTATCAACGCTTATTGGTGTCAGGGAGAAATGCTCTTTATGGTCACTCTATGGGCAAGTGTGTCGGTAGTATCAACCTTTATTGGTTTCAGGGAGAAATGCTCTTTATGGTCACTCTATGGGCAAGTGTGACGGTAGTATCAACCCTTATTGGTTTCAGGGAGAAATGCTCTTTATGGTCACTCTATGGGCAAGTGTGTCGGTAGTATCAACCTTTATTGGTTTCAGGGAGAAATGCTCTTTATGGTCACTCTATGGGCAAGTGTGACGGTAGTATCAACCCTTATTGGTTTCAGGGAGAAATGCTCTTTATGGTCACTCTATGGGCAAGTGTGTCGGTAGTATCAACCTTTATTGGTTTCAGGGAGAAATGCTCTTTATGGTCACTCTAAAGGCAAGTGTGTCGGTAGTATCAACCTTTATTGGTTTCAGGGAGAAATGCTCTTTATGGTCACTCTATGGGCAAGTGTGTCGGTAGTATCAACCTTTATTGGTTTCAGGGAGAAATGCTCTTTATGGTCACTCTATGGGCAAGTGTGACGGTAGTATCAACCCTTATTGGTTTCAGGGAGAAATGCTCTTTATGGTCACTCTTTGGGCAAGTGTGTCGGTAGTATCAACCTTTATTGGTATCAGGGAGAAATGCTCTTTATGGTCACTCTATGGGCAAGTGTGTCGGTAGTATCAACCTTTATTGGTTTCAGGGAGAATTGCTCTTTATGGTCACTCTATGGGCAAGTGTGACGGTAGTATCAACCCTTATTGGTTTCAGGGAGAAATGCTCTTTATGGTCACTCTATGAGTAAGTGTGTCGGTAGTATCAACCCTTATTGGTGTCAGGGGGAAATGCTCTTTATGGTCACTCTATGGGCAAGTGTGTCGGTAGTATCAACCCTTATTGGTGTCAGGGAGAAATGCTCTTTATGGTCACTCTATGGGCAAGTGTGTCGGTAGTATCAACCCTTATTGGTGTCAGGGGGAAATGCTCTTTATGGTTACTCTATGGGCAAGTGTGTCGGTAGTATCAACCCTTATTGGTGTCAGGGAGAAGTGCTCTTTATGGTCACTCTATGGGCAAGTGTGTCGGTAGTATCAACCCTTATTGGTGTCAGGGAGAAACACTCTTTATGGTCACTCTATGGGTACGTTTG
The DNA here is from genome assembly GCA_036971475.1 of Prosapia bicincta. Lineage (NCBI taxonomy): Eukaryota > Metazoa > Arthropoda > Insecta > Hemiptera > Cercopidae > Prosapia > Prosapia bicincta. The sequence continues at coordinate 313,390,612 of JBAIZL010000001.1, read as the reverse complement.
TCGCTAGTATCAACCCTTATTGGTGTCAGGGAGAAAAACTCTTTATGGTCACTCTATGGGTAAGTGTGTCGGTAGTATCAACCCTTATTGGTGTCAGGGAGAAACACTCTTTATGGTCACTCTATGGGCAAGTGTGTCGGTAGTATCAACCCTTATTGGTGTCAGGGAGAAATGCTCTTTATGGTCACTCTATGGGCAAGTGTGTCGGTAGTATCAACCCTTATTGGTGTCAGGGAGAAACACTCTTTATGGTCACTCTATGGGTAAGTGTGTCGGTAGTATCAACCCTTATTGGTGTCAGGGAGAAATGCTCTTTATGGTCACTCTATGGGTAAGTGTGTCGGTAGTATCAACCCTTATTGGTTTCAGGGAGAAACGCTCTTTATGGTATCTCTATGGGTAAGTGTGTCGGTAGTATCAACCCTTATTGGTTTCAGGGAGAAACGCTCTTTATGGTATCTCTATGTTCAAGTGTGTCGGTAGTATCAACCCTTATTGGTGTCAGGGAGAAATGCTCTTTATGGTCACTCTATGGGCAAGTGTGTCGGTAGTATCAACCCTTATTGGTGTCAGGGAGAAACGCTCTTTATGGTCAGTCTATGGGTAAGTGTGACGGTAGTATCAACCCTTATTGGTTTTAGGGAGAAACGCTCTTTATGGTCACTCTATGGGTAAGTGTGTCGGTAGTATCAACCCTTATTGGTTTCAGGGGGAAACGCTCTTTATGGTCACTCTATGGGCAAGTGTGACGGTAGTATCAACCCTTATTGGTTTCAGGGAGAAACGCTCTTTATGGTCACTCTATGGGTAAGTGTGTCGGTAGTATCAACCCTTATTGGTTTCAGGGAGAAACGCTCTTTATGGTCACTCTATGGGCAAGTGTGTCGGTAGTATCAACCCTTATTGGTGTCAGGGAGAAATGCTCTTTATGGTCACTCTATGGGCAAGTGTGTCGGTAGTATCAACCTTTATTGGTTTCAGGGAGAAATGCTCATTATGGTCACTCTATGGGCAAGTGTGACGGTAGTATCAACCCTTATTGGTTTCAGGGAGAAATGCTCTTTATGGTCACTCTATAGGCAAGTGTGTCGGTAGTATCAACCTTTATTGGTTTCAGGGAGAAATGCTCTTTATGGTCACTCTATGGGCAAGTGTGACGGTAGTATCAACCCTTATTGGTTTCAGGGAGAAATGCTCTTTATGGTCACTCTATGGGCAAGTGTGTCGGTAGTATCAACCTTTATTGGTTTCAGGGAGAAATGCTCTTTATGGTCACTCTATGGGCAAGTGTGACGGTAGTATCAACCCTTATTGGTTTCAGGGAGAAATGCTCTTTATGGTCACTCTATGGGCAAGTGTGTCGGTAGTATCAACCTTTATTGGTTTCAGGGAGAAATGCTCTTTATGATCACTCTAAAGGCAAGTGTGTCGGTAGTATCAACCTTTATTGGTTTCAGGGAGAAATGCTCTTTATGGTCACTCTATGGGCAAGTGTGTCGGTAGTATCAACCTTTATTGGTTTCAGGGAGAAACGCTCTTTATTATCACTCTATGGGCAAGTGTGTCGGTAGTATCAACCTTTATTGGTTTCAGGGAGAAATGCTCTTTATGGTCACTCTATGGGCAAGTGTGACGGTAGTATCAACCCTTATTGGTTTCAGGGAGAAACGCTCTTTATGGTCACTCTATGGGTAAGTATGTCGGTAGTATCAACCCTTATTGGTGTCAGGGAGAAATGCTCTTTATGGTCACTCTATGGGTAAGTGTGTCGGTAGTATCAACCCTTATTGGTGTCAGGGAGAAACGCTCTTTATGGTCACTCTATGAGCAAGTGTGTCGGTAGTATCAACCCTTATTGGTGTCAGGGAGAAACACTCTTTATGGTCACTCTATGGGCAAGTGTGTCGGAAGTATCAACCCTTATTGGTGTCAGGGAGAAACGCTCTTTATGGTCACTCTATGGGCACGTGTGTCGGTAGTATCAACCCTTATTGGTGTCAGGGAGAAATGCTCTTTATGGTCACTCTATGGGCAAGTGTGTCGGTAGTATCAACCCTTATTGGTGTCAGGGAGAAACACTCTTTATGGTCACTCTATGGGCAAGTGTGTCGGTAGTATCAACCCTTATTGGTGTCAGGGAGAAACACTATTTATGGTCACTCTATGGGCAAGTGTGTCGGTAGTATCAACGCTTATTGGTGTCAGGGAGAAATGCTCTTTATGGTCACTCTATGGGCAAGTGTGTCGGTAGTATCAACCCTTATTGGTGTCAGGGAGAAACACTCTTTATGGTCACTCTATGGGCAGGTGTGTCGGTAGTATCAACCCTTATTGGTGTCAGGGAGAAATGCTCTTTATGGTCACTCTATGGGTAAGTGTGTCGGTAGTATCAACCCTTATTGGTGTCAGGGAGAAATGCTCTTTATGGTCACTCTATGGCCAAGTGTGTCGGTAGTATCAACCCTTATTGGTGTCAGGGAGAAATGCTCTTTATGGTCACTCTATGGGCAAGTGTGTCGGTAGTATCAACCCTTATTGGTGTCAGGGAGAAACACTCTTTATGGTCACTCTATAGGCAAGTGTGTCGGTAGTATCAACCCTTATTGGTGTCAGGGAGAAATGCTCTTTATGGTCACTCTATGGGCAAGTGTGTCGGTAGTATCAACCCGTATTGGTGTCAGGGAGAAATGCTCTTTATGGTCACTCAATGGGCAAGTGTGTCGGTAGTATCAACCCTTATTGGTGTCAGGGAGAAACACTCTTTATGGTCACTCTATGAGTAAGTGTGTCGGTAGTATCAACGCTTATTGGTGTCAGGGAGAAATGCTCTTTATGGTCACTCTATGGGCAAGTGTGTCGGTAGTATCAACCTTTATTGGTTTCAGGGAGAAATGCTCTTTATGGTCACTCTATGGGCAAGTGTGACGGTAGTATCAACCCTTATTGGTTTCAGGGAGAAATGCTCTTTATGGTCACTCTATGGGCAAGTGTGTCGGTAGTATCAACCTTTATTGGTTTCAGGGAGAAATGCTCTTTATGGTCACTCTATGGGCAAGTGTGACGGTAGTATCAACCCTTATTGGTGTCAGGGAGAAATGCTCTTTATGGTCACTCTATGGGCAAGTGTGTCGGTAGTATCAACCCTTATTGGTGTCAGGGAGAAATGCTCTTTATGGTCACTCTATGGGTAAGTGTGTCGGTAGTATCAACCCTTATTGGTGTCAGGGAGAAATGCTCTTTATGGTCACTCTATGGCCAAGTGTGTCGGTAGTATCAACCCTTATTGGTGTCAGGGAGAAATGCTCTTTATGGTCACTCTATGGGCAAGTGTGTCGGTAGTATCAACCCTTATTGGTGTCAGGGAGAAACACTCTTTATGGTCACTCTATAGGCAAGTGTGTCGGTAGTATCAACCCTTATTGGTGTCAGGGAGAAATGCTCTTTATGGTCACTCTATGGGCAAGTGTGTCGGTAGTATCAACCCGTATTGGTGTCAGGGAGAAATGCTCTTTATGGTCACTCAATGGGCAAGTGTGTCGGTAGTATCAACCCTTATTGGTGTCAGGGAGAAACACTCTTTATGGTCACTCTATGAGTAAGTGTGTCGGTAGTATCAACGCTTATTGGTGTCAGGGAGAAATGCTCTTTATGGTCACTCTATGGGCAAGTGTGTCGGTAGTATCAACCTTTATTGGTTTCAGGGAGAAATGCTCTTTATGGTCACTCTATGGGCAAGTGTGACGGTAGTATCAACCCTTATTGGTTTCAGGGAGAAATGCTCTTTATGGTCACTCTATGGGCAAGTGTGTCGGTAGTATCAACCTTTATTGGTTTCAGGGAGAAATGCTCTTTATGGTCACTCTATGGGCAAGTGTGACGGTAGTATCAACCCTTATTGGTTTCAGGGAGAAATGCTCTTTATGGTCACTCTATGGGCAAGTGTGTCGGTAGTATCAACCTTTATTGGTTTCAGGGAGAAATGCTCTTTATGGTCACTCTAAAGGCAAGTGTGTCGGTAGTATCAACCTTTATTGGTTTCAGGGAGAAATGCTCTTTATGGTCACTCTATGGGCAAGTGTGTCGGTAGTATCAACCTTTATTGGTTTCAGGGAGAAATGCTCTTTATGGTCACTCTATGGGCAAGTGTGACGGTAGTATCAACCCTTATTGGTTTCAGGGAGAAATGCTCTTTATGGTCACTCTTTGGGCAAGTGTGTCGGTAGTATCAACCTTTATTGGTATCAGGGAGAAATGCTCTTTATGGTCACTCTATGGGCAAGTGTGTCGGTAGTATCAACCTTTATTGGTTTCAGGGAGAAATGCTCTTTATGGTCACTCTATGGGCAAGTGTGACGGTAGTATCAACCCTTATTGGTTTCAGGGAGAAACGCTCTTTATGGTCACTCTATGGGCAAGTGTGTCGGTAGTATCAACCTTTATTGGTTTCAGGGAGAAATGCTCTTTATGGTCACTCTATGGGCAAGTGTGACGGTAGTATCAACCCTTATTGGTTTCAGGGAGAAACGCTCTTTATGGTCACTCTATGGGTAAGTATGTCGGTAGTATCAACCCTTATTGGTGTCAGGGAGAAATGCTCTTTATGGTCACTCTATGGGTAAGTGTGTCGGTAGTATCAACCCTTATTGGTGTCAGGGAGAAACGCTCTTTATGGTCACTCTATGAGCAAGTGTGTCGGTAGTATCAACCCTTATTGGTGTCAGGGAGAAACACTCTTTATGGACACTCTATGGGCAAGTGTGTCGGTAGTATCAACCCTTATTGGTGTCAGGGAGAAACGCTCTTTATGGTCACTCTATGGGCACGTGTGTCGGTAGTATCAACCCTTATTGGTGTCAGGGAGAAATGCTCTTTATGGTCACTCTATGGGCAAGTGTGTCGGTAGTATCAACCCTTATTGGTGTCAGGGAGAAACACTCTTTATGGTCACTCTATGGGCAAGTGTGTCGGTAGTATCAACCCTTATTGGTGTCAGGGAGAAACACTCTTTATGGTCACTCTATGGGCAAGTGTGTCGGTAGTATCAACCCTTATTGGTGTCAGGGAGAAACACTCTTTATGGTCACTATATGGGTAAGTGTGTCGGTAGAATCAACCCTTATTGGTGTCAGGGAGAAATGCTCCATATGGTCACTCTATGGGCAAGTGTGTCGGTAGTATCAACGCTTATTGGTGTCAGGGAGAAATGCTCTTTATGGTCACTCTATGGGCAAGTGTGTCGGTAGTATCAACCCTTATTGGTGTCAGGGAGAAACACTCTTTATGGTCACTCTATGGGCAGGTGTGTCGGTAGTATCAACCCTTATTGGTGTCAGGGAGAAATGCTCTTTATGGTCACTCTATGGGTAAGTGTGTCGGTAGTATCAACCCGTATTGGTGTCAGGGAGAAATGCTCTTTATGGTCACTCTATGGGCAAGTGTGTCGGTAGTATCAACCCTTATTGGTGTCAGGGAGAAACACTCTTTATGGTCACTCTATGAGTAAGTGTGTCGGTAGTATCAACGCTTATTGGTGTCAGGGAGAAATGCTCTTTATGGTCACTCTATGAGTAAGTGTGTCGGTAGTACCAACCCTTATTGGTGTCAAGGAGAAATGCTCTTTATGGTCACTCTATGGCCAAGTGTGTCGGAAGTATCAACCCTTATTGGTGTCAGGGAGAAATGCTCTTTATGGTCACTCTATGGGCAAGTGTGTCGGTAGTATCAACCCTTATTGGTGTCAGGGAGAAATGCTCTTTATGGTCACTCTATGGGTAATTGTGTCGGTAGTATCAACCCTTATTGGTGTCAGGGAGAAATGCTCTTTATGGTCACTCTATGGGTAAGTGTGACGGTAGTATCAACCCTTATTGGTGTCAGGGAGAAACGCTCTTTATGGTCACTCTATTGGTAAGTGTGTTGGTAGTATCAACCTTTATTGGTGTCAGGGAGAAACGCTCTTTATGGTCACTCTATGGGTAAGTGTGTCGGTAGTATCAACCCTTATTGGTGTCAGGGAGAAATGCTCCATATGGTCACTCTATGGGCAAGTGTGTCGGTAGTATCAACGCTTATTGGTGTCAGGGAGAAATGCTCTTTATGGTCACTCTATGGGCAAGTGTGTCGGTAGTATCAACCCTTATTGGTGTCAGGGAGAAACTCTCTTTATGGTCACTCTATGGGCAGGTGTGTCGGTAGTATCAACCCTTATTGGTGTCAGGGAGAAATGCTCTTTATGGTCACTCTATGGGTAAGTGTGTCGGTAGTATCAACCCGTATTGGTGTCAGGGAGAAATGCTCTTTATGGTCACTCTATGGGCAAGTGTGTCGGAAGTATCAACCCTTATTGGTGTCAGGGAGAAACACTCTTTATGGTCACTCTATGTGTAAGTGTGTCGGTAGTATCAACGCTTATTGGTGTCAGGGAGAAATGCTCTTTATGGTCACTCTATGAGTAAGTGTGTCGGTAGTACCAACCCTTATTGGTGTCAGGGAGAAATGCTCTTTATGGTCACTCTATGGCCAAGTGTGTCGGAAGTATCAACCCTTATTGGTGTCAGGGAGAAATGCTCTTTATGGTCACTCTATGGGCAAGTGTGTCGGTAGTATCAACCCTTATTGGTGTCAGGGAGAAATGCTCTTTATGGTCACTCTATGGGTAAGTGTGTCGGTAGTATCAACTTTTATTGGTGTCAAGGAGAAATGCTCTTTATGGTCACTCTATGGGCAAGTGTGTCGGTAGTATCAATCCTTATTGGTGTCAGGGAGAAATGCTCTTTATGGTCACTCTATGGGTAAGTGTGACGGTAGTATCAACCCTTATTGGTGTCAGGGAGAAACACTCTTTATGGTCACTCTATGAGTAAGTGTGTCGGTAGTATCAACGCTTATTGGTGTCAGGGAGAAATGCTCTTTATGGTCACTCTATGAGTAAGTGTGTCGGTAGTACCAACCCTTATTGGTGTCAGGGAGAAATGCTCTTTATGGTCACTCTATGGGCAAGTGTGTCGGTAGTATCAACCCTTATTGGTGTCAGGGAGAAATGCTCTTTATGGTCACTCTATGGGTAAGTGTGTCGGTAGTATCAACCCTTATTGGTGTCAGGGAGAAATGCTCTTTATGGTCACTCTATGGGCAAGTGTGTCGGTAGTATCAATCCTTATTGGTGTCAGGGAGAAATGCTCTTTATGGTCACTCTATGGGTAAGTGTGACGGTAGTATCAACCCTTATTGGTGTCAGGGAGAAACGCTCTTTATGGCCACTCTATTGGTAAGTGTGTTGGTAGTATCAACCTTTATTGGTGTCAGGGAGAAACGCTCTTTATGGTCACTCTATGGGTAAGTGTGTCGGTAGTATCAACCATTATTGGTGTCAGGGAGATACACTCTTTATGGTCACTCTATGGGTAAGTGTGTCGGTAGTATCAACCCTTACTGGTGTCAGGGAGAAATGCTCTTTATGGTCACTCTATGGGCAAGTGTGTCGGTAGTATCAACCCTTATTGGTGTCAGGGAGAAACACTCTTTATGGTCACTCTATGGGTAAGTGTGTCGGTAGTATCAACCCTTATTGGTGTCAGGGAGAAATGCTCTTTATGGTCACTCTATAGGCAAGTGTGTCGGTAGTATCAACCCTTATTGGTGTCAGGGAGAAACGCTCTTTATGGTCACTCTATGGGTAAGTGTGTCGGTAGTATCAACCCTTATTGGTGTAACGGAGAAACGCTCTTTATGGTCACTCTATGGGTAATTGTATCGGTAGTATCAACCCTTATCGGTGTCAGAGAGAAACACTCTTTATGGTCACTCTATGGGCAAGTGTGTCGGTAGTATCAACCCTTATTGGTGTCAGGGAGAAATGCTCTTTATGGTCACTCTATGGGCAAGTGTGACGGTAGTATCAACCCTTATTGGTTTCAGGGAGAAATGCTCTTTATGGTCACTCTTTGGGCAAGTGTGTCGGTAGTATCAACCCTTATTGGTGTCAGGGAGAAATGCTCTTTATGGTCACTCTATGGGCAAGTGTGTCGGTAGTATCAACCCTTATTGGTGTCAGGGAGAAATGCTCTTTATGGTCACTCTATGGGTAAGTGTGTCGGTAGTATCAACCCTTATTGGTGTCAGGGAGAAATGCTCTTTATGGTCACTCTATGGGCAAGTGTGTCGGTAGTATCAATCCTTATTGGTGTCAGGGAGAAATGCTCTTTATGGTCACTCTATGGGTAAGTGTGACGGTAGTATCAACCCTTATTGGTGTCAGGGAGAAACGCTCTTTATGGCCACTCTATTGGTAAGTGTGTTGGTAGTATCAACCTTTATTGGTGTCAGGGAGAAACGCTCTTTATGGTCACTCTATGGGCAAGTGTGACGGTAGTATCAACCCTTATTGGTTTCAGGGAGAAATGCTCTTTATGGTCACTCTTTGGGCAAGTGTGTCGGTAGTATCAACCCTTATTGGTGTCAGGGAGAAATGCTCTTTATGGTCACTCTATGGGCAAGTGTGTCGGTAGTATCAACCCTTATTGGTGTCAGGGAGAAATGCTCTTTATGGTCACTCTATGGGTAAGTGTGTCGGTAGTATCAACCCTTATTGGTGTCAGGGAGAAATGCTCTTTATGGTCACTCTATGGGCAAGTGTGTCGGTAGTATCAATCCTTATTGGTGTCAGGGAGAAATGCTCTTTATGGTCACTCTATGGGTAAGTGTGACGGTAGTATCAACCCTTATTGGTGTCAGGGAGAAACGCTCTTTATGGCCACTCTATTGGTAAGTGTGTTGGTAGTATCAACCTTTATTGGTGTCAGGGAGAAACGCTCTTTATGGTCACTCTATGGGTAAGTGTGTCGGTAGTATCAACCATTATTGGTGTCAGGGAGATACACTCTTTATGGTCACTCTATGGGTAAGTGTGTCGGTAGTATCAACCCTTACTGGTGTCAGGGAGAAATGCTCTTTATGGTCACTCTATGGGCAAGTGTGTCGGTAGTATCAACCCTTATTGGTGTCAGGGAGAAACACTCTTTATGGTCACTCTATGGGTAAGTGTGTCGGTAGTATCAACCCTTATTGGTGTCAGGGAGAAATGCTCTTTATGGTCACTCTATAGGCAAGTGTGTCGGTAGTATCAACCCTTATTGGTGTCAGGGAGAAACGCTCTTTATGGTCACTCTATGGGTAAGTGTGTCGGTAGTATCAACCCTTATTGGTGTAACGGAGAAACGCTCTTTATGGTCACTCTATGGGTAATTGTATCGGTAGTATCAACCCTTATCGGTGTCAGAGAGAAACACTCTTTATGGTCACTCTATGGGCAAGTGTGTCGGTAGTATCAACCCTTATTGGTGTCAGGGAGAAATGCTCTTTATGGTCACTCTATGGGCAAGTGTGACGGTAGTATCAACCCTTATTGGTTTCAGGGAGAAATGCTCTTTATGGTCACTCTTTGGGCAAGTGTGTCGGTAGTATCAACCTTTATTGGTATCAGGGAGAAATGCTCTTTATGGTCACTCTATGGGCAAGTGTGTCGGTAGTATCAACCTTTATTGGTTTCAGGGAGAAATGCTCTTTATGGTCACTCTATGGGCAAGTGTGACGGTAGTATCAACCCTTATTGGTTTCAGGGAGAAACGCTCTTTATGGTCACTCTATGGGCAAGTGTGTCGGTAGTATCAACCTTTATTGGTTTCAGGGAGAAATGCTCTTTATGGTCACTCTATGGGCAAGTGTGACGGTAGTATCAACCCTTATTGGTTTCAGGGAGAAACGCTGTTTATGGTCACTCTATGGGTAAGTATGTCGGTAGTATCAACCCTTATTGGTGTCAGGGAGAAATGCTCTTTATGGTCACTCTATGGGTAAGTGTGTCGGTAGTATCAACCCTTATTGGTGTCAGGGAGAAACGCTTTTTATGGTCACTCTATGAGCAAGTGTGTCGGTAGTATCAACCCTTATTGGTGTCAGGGAGAAACGCTCTTTATGGTCACTCTATGGGCAAGTGTGTCGGTAGTATCAACCCTTATTGGTGTCAGGGAGAAACGCTCTTTATGGTCACTCTATGGGCACGTGTGTCGGTAGTATCAACCCTTATTGGTGTCAGGGAGAAATGCTCTTTATGGTCACTCTATGGGCAAGTGTGTCGGTAGTATCAACCCTTATTGGTGTCAGGGAGAAACACTCTTTATGGTCACTCTATGGGCAAGTGTGTCGGTAGTATCAACCCTTATTGGTGTCAGGGAGAAACACTCTTTATGGTCACTCTATGGGCAAGTGTGTCGGTAGTATCAACCCTTATTGGTGTCAGGGAGAAACACTCTTTATGGTCACTATATGGGTAAGTGTGTCGGTAGAATCAACCCTTATTGGTGTCAGGGAGAAATGCTCCATATGGTCACTCTATGGGCAAGTGTGTCCGTAGTATCAACGCTTATTGGTGTCAGGGAGAAATGCTCTTTATGGTCACTCTATGGGCAAGTGTGTCGGTAGTATCAACCCTTATTGGTGTCAGGGAGAAACACTCTTTATGGTCACTCTATGGGCAGGTGTGTCGGTAGTATCAACCCTTATTGGTGTCAGGGAGAAATGCTCTTTATGGTCACTCTATGGGTAAGTGTGTCGGTAGTATCAACCCGTATTGGTGTCAGGGAGAAATGCTCTTTATGGTCACTCTATGGGCAAGTGTGTCGGTAGTATCAACCCTTATTGGTGTCAGGGAGAAACACTCTTTATGGTCACTCTATGAGTAAGTGTGTCGGTAGTATCAACGCTTATTGGTGTCAGGGAGAAATGCTCTTTATGGTCACTCTATGGGCAAGTGTGTCGGAAGTATCAACCCTTATTGGTGTCAGGGAGAAATGCTCTTTATGGTCACTCTATGGGCAAGTGTGTCGGTAGTATCAACCCTTATTGGTGTCAGGGAGAAATGCTCTTTATGGTCACTCTATGGGTAAGTGTGTCGGTAGTATCAACCCTTATTGGTGTCAGGGAGAAATGCTCTTTATGGTCACTCTATGGGCAAGTGTGTCGGTAGTATCAATCCTTATTGGTGTCAGGGAGAAATGCTCTTTATGGTCACTCTATGGGTAAGTGTGACGGTAGTATCAACCCTTATTAGTGTCAGGGAGAAACGCTCTTTATGGCCACTCTATTGGTAAGTGTGTTGGTAGTATCAACCTTTATTGGTGTCAGGGAGAAACGCTCTTTATCGTCACTCTATGGGTAAGTGTGTCGGTAGTATCAACCCTTATTGGTGTCAGGGAGAAATGCTCTTTATGGTCACTCTATGGGCAAGTGTGTCGGTAGTATCAACCCTTATTGGTGTCAGGGAGAAACACGCTTTATGGTCACTCTATGGGTAAGTGTGTCGGTAGTATCAACCCTTATTGGTGTCAGGGAGAAATGCTCTTTATGGTCACTCTATAGGCAAGTGTGTCGGTAGTATCAACCCTTATTGGTGTCAGGGAGAAACGCTCTTTATGGTCACTCTATGGGTAAGTGTGTCGGTAGTATGAACAATTATTGGTGTAACGGAGAAACGCTCTTTATGGTCACTCTATGGGTAATTGTATCGGTAGTATCAACCCTTATCGGTGTCAGAGAGAAACACTCTTTATGGTCACTCTATGGGCAAGTGTGTCGGTAGTATCAACCCTTATTGGTGTCAGGGAGAAACACTCTTTATGGTCACTCTATGGGTAAGTGTGTCGGTAGTATCAACCCTTATTGGTGTCAGGGAGAAACGCTCTTTATGGTCACTCTATGGGTAAGTGTGTCGGTAGTATCAACCCTTATTGGTGTCAGAGAGAAACACTCTTTATGGTCACTCTATGGGTAAGTGTGTCGGTAGTATCAACCCTTATTGGTGTCAGAGAGAAACACTCTTTATGGCCACTCTACTTGTACGTGTGTTGGTAGTACCAACCCTTATTGGTGTCAGGGAGAAACACTCTTTATGGTCACTCTATGGGTGAGTGTGTCGGTCGTATCAACCCTTATTGGTTGCAGGGAGAAACACTCTTTATGGCCACTCTATGGGTAAGTGTGTCGGTAGTACCAACCCTTATTGGTGTCAGGGAGAAACGCTCTTTATGGTCACTCTATGGGTAAGTGTGTCGGTAGTATCAACCCTTATTGGTGTCAGGGAGAAACGCTCTTTATGGTCACTCTATGGGCAAGTGTGTCGGTAGTATCAACCCTTATTGGTGTCAGGGAGAAACACTCTTTATGGTCACTCTATGGGTAAGTGTGTCGGTAGTATCAACCCTTATTGGTGTCAGGGAGAAATGCTCTTTATGGTCACTCTATGGGTAAGTGTGTCGGTAGTATCAACCCTTATTGGTGTCAGAGAGAAACACTCTTTATGGCCACTCTACGGGTAAGTGTGTCGGTAGTATCAACCCTTATTGGTGTAAGGGAGAAACACTCTTTATGGTCTCTCTGTGGGCAAGTGTGTCGGTAGTATCAACCCTTATTAGTGTCAGGGAGAAACGCTCTTTATGGTCACTCTATGGGTAAGTGTGTCGGTAGTATCAACCCTTATTGGTGTCAGGGAGAAACGCTCTTTATGGTCACTCTATGGGTAAGTGTGTCGGTAGTACCAACCCTTATTGGTGTCAGGGAGAAACGCTCTTTATGGTCACTCTATGGGCAAGTGTGTCGGTAGTATCAACCCTTATTGGTGTCAGGGAGAAACACTCTTTATGGTCACTCTATGGGTAAGTGTGTCGGTAGTATCAACCCTTATTGGTGTCAGGGAGAAATGCTCTTTATGGTCACTATATGGGTAAGTGTGTCGGTAGAATCAACCCTTATTGGTGTCAGGGAGAAATGCTCCATATGGTCACTCTATGGGCAAGTGTGTCGGTAGTATCAACGCTTATTGGTGTCAGGGAGAAATGCTCTTTATGGTCACTCTATGGGCAAGTGTGTCGGTAGTATCAACCCTTATTGGTGTCAGGGAGAAACACTCTTTATGGTCACTCTATGGGCAGGTGTGTCGGTAGTATCAACCCTTATTGGTGTCAGGGAGAAATGCTCTTTATGGTCACTCTATGGGTAAGTGTGTCGGTAGTATCAACCCGTATTGGTGTCAGGGAGAAATGCTCTTTATGGTCACTCTATGGGCAAGTGTGTCGGTAGTATCAACCCTTATTGATGTCAGGGAGAAACACTCTTTATGGTCACTCTATGAGTAAGTGTGTCGGTAGTATCAACGCTTATTGGTGTCAGGGAGAAATGCTCTTTATGGTCACTCTATGAGTAAGTGTGTCGGTAGTACCCACCCTTATTGGTGTCAGGGAGAAATGCTCTTTATGGTCACTCTATGGCCAAGTGTGTCGGAAGTATCAACCCTTATTGGTGTCAGGGAGAAATGCTCTTTATGGTCACTCTATGGGCAAGTGTGTCGGTAGTATCAACCCTTATTGGTGTCAGGGAGAAATGCTCTTTATGGTCACTCTATGGGTAAGTGTGTCGGTAGTATCAACCCTTATTGGTGTCAGGGAGAAATGCTCTTTATGGTCACTCTATGGGCAAGTGTGTCGGTAGTATCAATCCTTATTGGTGTCAGGGAGAAATGCTCTTTATGGTCACTCTATGGGTAAGTGTGACGGTAGTATCAACCCTTATTGGTGTCAGGGAGAAACGCTCTTTATGGCCACTCTATTGGTAAGTGTGTTGGTAGTATCAACCTTTATTGGTGTCAGGGAGAAACGCTCTTTATCGTCACTCTATGGGTAAGTGTGTCGGTAGTATCAACCCTTATTGGTGTCAGGGAGAAATGCTCTTTATGGTCACTCTATGGGCAAGTGTGTCGGTAGTATCAACCCTTATTGGTGTCAGGGAGAAACACTCTTTATGGTCACTCTATGGGTAAGTGTGTCGGTAGTATGAACAATTATTGGTGTAACGGAGAAACGCTCTTTATGGTCACTCTATGGGTAATTGTATCGGTAGTATCAACCCTTATCGGTGTCAGAGAGAAACACTCTTTATGGTCACTCTATGGGCAAGTGTGTCGGTAGTATCAACCCTTATTGGTGTCAGGGAGAAACACTCTTTATGGTCACTCTATGGGTAAGTGTGTCGGTAGTATCAACCCTTATTGGTGTCAGGGAGAAACGCTCTTTATGGTCACTCTATGGGTAAGTGTGTCGGTAGTATCAACCCTTATTGGTGTCAGAGAGAAACACTCTTTATGGTCACTCTATGGGTAAGTGTGTCGGTAGTATCAACCCTTATTGGTGTCAGAGAGAAACACTCTTTATGGCCACTCTACGGGTACGTGTGTTGGTAGTACCAACCCTTATTGGTGTCAGGGAGAAACACTCTTTATGGTCACTCTATGGGTAAGTGTGTCGGTCGTATCAACCCTTATTGGTTGCAGGGAGAAACACTCTTTATGGCCACTCTATGGGTAAGTGTGTCGGTAGTACCAACCCTTATTGGTGTCAGGGAGAAACGCTCTTTATGGTCACTCTATGGGTAAGTGTGTCGGTAGTATCAACCCTTATTGGTGTCAGGGAGAAACGCTCTTTATGGTCACTCTATGGGCAAGTGTGTCGGTAGTATCAACCCTTATTGGTGTCAGGGAGAAACACTCTTTATGGTCACTCTATGGGTAAGTGTGTCGGTAGTATCAACCCTTATTGGTGTCAGGGAGAAATGCTCTTTATGGTCACTCTATGGGTAAGTGTGTCGGTAGTATCAACCCTTATTGGTGTCAGAGAGAAACACTCTTTATGGCCACTCTACGGGTAAGTGTGTCGGTAGTATCAACCCTTATTGGTGTAAGGGAGAAACACTCTTTATGGTCTCTCTGTGGGCAAGTGTGTCGGTAGTATCAACCCTTATTAGTGTCAGGGAGAAACGCTCTTTATGGTCACTCTATGGGTAAGTGTGTCGGTAGTATCAACCCTTATTGGTGTCAGGGAGAAACGCTCTTTATGGTCACTCTATGGGTAAGTGTGTCGGTAGTACCAACCCTTATTGGTGTCAGGGAGAAACGCTCTTTATGGTCACTCTATGGGCAAGTGTGTCGGTAGTATCAACCCTTATTGGTGTCAGGGAGAAACACTCTTTATGGTCACTCTATGGGTAAGTGTGTCGGTAGTATCAACCCTTATTGGTGTCAGGGAGAAATGCTCTTTATGGTCACTCTATGGGCGAGTGTGTCGGTAGTATCAACCCTTATTGGTGTCAGGGAGAAACGCTCTTTATTGTCACTCTATGAGTTGGTTTTATTAACAGTTGATGTCTGTATTTGATATCTTTATAACAAGAATATGTTTTAATTTCAAACTTTAATTAATCAGAATTAATTTGATTAATTTTTAATACATTTTATTGTTTGAAGTGATAACTTCTTTACGAGCTGTGAACAAAACATGAGATTCAATCATCGGTTTCGCGTCACGCTATTTCTGAAACCCATACTTTACAACATATGATTTCGTATAACAGCTGATTTTGTGTCATAGGTTATGTTGTAGGGCAGTCGTTTTACACGTAGATTATTACATAACAGTTTTGATCAGTTAATAAATATATTTTATTACAATTTTTGATAAATCTCGATACAAATAATTCAATATAAAGATAGTATACTAAGAAGTGCTTTCAACATAGTTTTGAAAAGAAAACATTTTTAGGCCCGTCTTATACTTTTTAAAGAACTCATTTGAATTGAATTTGTTAATTAATATGTACTCAGCCAACATCTAGTTTTTTTGTTATTCACATTATTTTATTATTAACTACAATAAATATTAGTTTTGTTTAAATACATTTCTCAAATGAAGATGTAAAAATTGAATGAAAAATGTATAAATTCAAATTTTTTAAAGCGGTATTGTTTAAATCTTTTGCGAACCTACTAGTTCCATTTTGTTTTCACTTCCATTGGGACTTCCTTGAGTGCTAGAGCCAAATTATTGTTTACATGATTTACTTTAGTTCACTTTTTTACTGGTTCGTAGTTCACGGTTCCAGGAAAATAGCTTACCACTGTTGTGTTATGACTATAGGTGGTGACTATTATACAAATAATAATGTTATTTTGGTGGAAGTGATAATTGGCTACATAAGTTTCTATCACAAACACTAATCTTGTAAAATACTGAATTTAACATAAACATGTGACCATATGAAATGAGAATTCATATGACCATATGTCTATCTCGAAATAAACACATGTTCCTAAAGCGACACAACTATCATTACATCGAATGAGCCAAGCCTATAACATGAAGTTCTTCACATAGTAGTAATAATAAACCAGTTTAAATTATTAAAAATTCATTATTATTTTAATTATCTTTAATAACTTTGTTTAAATTGTTTAAACATTATTTTAAAATTATCATCACTAAACAATCTGATAATGAATTAGCGGAGGAACGAGAAGTTCAGTGAACGTGGACGTTAATCGAAAAACCGTGCAGCGAAAACATATACGAATCATGAATCTGAATTAAGAAATGAACGTAGAATTATTTAAAGCACACGCTGACGTCACGTGGAGACCGAGAGGTTAGATGAAGAGGAGGCTTGCGATTAATGGAGAATTTGAGATTTAAAAAAGCATTACAAATATACTAAACAAAATAGAAGTAAACATATCGAAATGGCACTACTAACTTCCAACTAGATAAGTCAGAATTCAATCTCAGAATCATACACTTGCAACGTCATTAACTGAAACCTTTTTTGGCGTAAAGATCATGTTGCATAAAGGCGGACATCAGTAAAGGTTTCGTAAATGGCACATTAAAGAATTCAATTGAAATTATATGGTAATAGTCATAGAGACGTACTGTATAAGGAGGATAATATCAGTCTAACTGTCACGATGGTTCCTGTCAGATGTCACCGTCGATCTCACTGTCTTGCAGTTTTCTTGCAGATCTCTTTCAGAAAAGCTCGTTGACAGTACAGAAAGCTCTGATTACATACGGAATCTGGGATGCCTTCTTCTATTGTCCTTCCATGTCCTAAACTCCATGTAGAACCTCCACAACTACCTTGCACTACGCATTCCCTTTCCTCCTGCAGTCTACCTTCACCTCCCACAATAAGTGTTAAAAGTTGCTTGTTGTAATAATCTTGAATTCACTGATTAAACTATAAATAATTTATACATAACTAAGTGAATGCGTAAGAGCTTCCTTCCTTGAGCCTCCTTGAGTAGAGGCTTTGCTTCGTAAATGAAACGATTGTTTCTTAACGCGCCGGCAAGTAAGATCTAAATATTCACTTAGTTGTGTAACAAGTACTTATAAGTTTTTAGTTTAAGACTAATGTAATAGTTTTTAAGCTGATGCCTATTAGTAATAAGATCATTCCATTCTCAACTTCTGTTTAGTTTAAACCCATTGTAATATCAATTTATTTATAATTAGCGTAAGCTTAGTCCTAGTCCAGTTAGTAAGTCAAACTTGTATTGTCATTCTAGGTCTACTTTCCATGCCTTATTTTAGATTAACCTTAGTCTTAAGTCATTTTTTATCTCTCATCCGTGTCATATAGTTCTTAGGTTTCTTTTTGTGAACCAAATTCCTTTAACAACAATTTTAATTACTTGTACATAACGTTTTGTTACGCTTAATTAATATATAATATCCGGAAACCCATCCACAGTCGCGTCATACTCCGATTTATTCCGAAATTTTTCACATTATGTTTCACGTATAACGTGGATTATAATTTGGCAAAAGAATGTTTAACCTACTCCTTCTTCTAATCCTAGAGAATGGCACTACAGCACCATGTGTATAGAAATGGAGGTTCTCAAGTCGATACCAACATAATCAAAAGTTTGCCTCTGTGACTTATGGATTGTCCATAGCAAATCCCGGTCTAACTGGGATTGATGTTTTTGCAAAGTACATCCAAGATGACTATTGCTTGAGTAAAATATAATCCTGGAAATATTGACTTCTTAAAAATTTTCAAATATTTGATAACTATTATTCAGAAAATGTCACAGCCCATTGGATTACTGAGGTTAACTTGCAATATACCAATTTTTGTGTAAATCCTTAAGTAGGTTTAGATGTTTAAAGATTTTCTTGGCAATGAGTGATCAGAAAATGTTCACTTAGCCCATCGGATTGCTGAGGTTAATAACCCCCTATATTCCAATTATTGTGAAAACCCTTAGAGTAGTTTCCGACAAAAAATTTACAAATTTACATTAATACAATCATTAGTAGTTTAAAAATGTTAGATCCAAACACTTACTATGTAAGACTTCATCCATAGTACACACATATCATACATATGATGAAAAACGATGTAAAATAAGAGAACCATTCAGCCAGTCTCCCCTCTGATGTAAATAAACATGTTCCCCACCGTAAAAACACTTTTCTACCTTTCTACCCATAAAATGTCTGGCCATGGAGGTCACCCTCCTATATGCAGCCAAATACCAAATGTCCTGTTACAGCAACCCTCCCTACACCCAGTGTCGCTGTAAAACCACGGGGACGTTCAAACCTCCTCCTAGTCCTGGCTCAAGAATGACTTCCGAATATGATATTCACAAAATTTAGTTTCCTGTCATGTACATCTATAAAGGATTGTACGACGGATTGAAAATCTGACAATGTCACGGGTTTAAATGTATATAATAAGCAAGGAACTACAAAAGAGAAGACCCTCCTGCGATGCTTTTCACCAATTCCATCAACAGCAGCTTTGCTTTCTGCACTGAGAGGCTAGAACAACATGCGAACAATAATAACTAATAAACAATTTTGGACTTTGCTGCAGCAACTGGAGTTACATGACCCTGGACGTCCGCAACAAGAAGAAAGTAGATATACTGTTGTGAACTTGAAGGGGAAATGATTTGCTGAAGGACAATCTGAAGATTATTCCCAATTTTAAATCATGGATTGATGGAATTCGAATTGTAGAATTCTTCAATTAATAAATTCTTCAATAATTTAAAGTTAATTTTTAAAAAACGCTTGCACAGTAAGAAATGAAAAGTGTGGGAAACATGATATAGATATAATTATTGTATAATTTAATAATAACATTATTTATATATTTTAAAAGTTAAATAATTAATTGATCTGAGATCAAAATTAAATAAATAATAATTGAAGGAGATAAATTAGTTTCTATTCTAGTTTTTAATAATAATAAATAATTTCTCTAAATTTTATATATGACTAATTAATCATATGTTAGTCATAAATTATATAATTATAGTTTTGATAAAAATGAAATTATATCTAATAAAATCTTTCTATAACTAAAAATTATAAATATTGAAATGCTTTTCTACGAACAACGTAAATATAATAAAAATTAAAACTGACGGTGTTACTCTATAAGGTTAATAGGTCAGAGTGGATGATATAAACTTGTTTAGAATATAAATAAAGTAATTTATATCTTTCTTTATAAAACATCAAAAAATTTGATAAGTTTATAAAGGTAAACGCTTGGTCGAACTTTTCTTACCATCTTGCCCATAACAAAAGACAGGTGTAAGATTTTCCTTGAAGCCTGCTTACATGGTCAACGTCCAATGGCATCACGATCGACGCAGCAACAATATCAGTTTACCTTGTTTACATATTAAATAAAACGGTCCAACGAGTCGACCACAACTTTTCACACAAAGATAAATATTATGTTACCCAAAAGGCAACGTCATGAAGTTTGTGAAGTCTTTATTAAACAGCGCCCGACACCCGAGGAAACGCAACACCCCAGGAGGTATGGCTTCGATTTGTTTGCACAAACGGCGAACACGCTAAGATATTGGTATGGCTTTTGCATTAATTAAACAGCTGATTGGGGCAATATTAACGTTACATGTTTGGAGGCGATATTAAATTGAAGGCTTTTAGGTTTAAAGTGTTACACAGAAAATGTGGCAGTAATGGAAAAAGCTGACAGTAGTGAATTTTAAATAATGTAGGGTTAATAGGTGTTTATTAAAATTTAGTTATTGTAGTTATTAATTAAAAAAATTTAGTAAATAAAAAATTGTTAATAAATGTTAAAACATAAAAATGTATTAAATTGAAATTGGTTATTAAAAGTGTCAGATAAACCTTAAGAATTTTGCTTTTAAAAAATTGGAATAAAATATATAATTCATTATCAATATATAGAATTCGTTCATAAAATTTACTAAAATATAAATTAATATATTTATTATGTGAGAAAAATATCAAATATTAACATTTTAATAAACATTTGAGTGTCCCCTTCTGCCATTCCTAACATTGAAACATTGTTCTTTGTTGACAAAGAACAACAAATGTATTAAGAAAAACATTTTAACTTAATATGTGCTATAAACAAAGTAACTACACCTACTTGTTGAAACAGCTGTTCCTCAACACTACCTATAATATAAAGTCAGCTGTTTTATGAAATCATATGTTATTGCTTAATTTAGGCTAAAATATATCACTTGACGGATAATATCTTCTGTGCAAAACATTTATCCCGTCTAAAACGTACAGTCATTCCCCGGGAAAACATGTATTGACTTCAATATATTTCTGGTTTTTTGTTTGTTAATTGAAATGTTCTTAAATTTAAATTATTACTAATCTCTACACTTTTCCTTAGGTTGACATCTCAAGGATCTCTATTGGCTCGACATACAGTACGCCTACTTGAGATACAACTGTTGTATGGAATCATATGCTATTACTTTATTTAAGCATAATCATTTACGTGCTTAAATGTCTTAATGACGCGAGATCAAGGATTTTGCTGTGCCCAAAAATGTTAGGCTTGCTCAAAAAAGCTCTAACTTAAAAGAAAACTTCCCCATGGTTTTGTTTAAATCCATGTGCACACAAAAAGACACAGATTGATATTTTAAAATCTCACTAAAATTATTCCAACAATATCACTATTTTAATTTTAACGATTTTAGTAATGCTATTTTTTATTTGTGAGAAAATTTGTTTTGAAATAAAATTATTTAGTTTTAAATGTGTAACATGTTAAATTTTTGGCAATAATTTAGCATGTGTATAAATATTTGTTTCTTATAGCTAAAGTAAAATCGGGCCAGCTTAAAATAAAATTTTTGTTATTAAAAATGTCATTAGACAGCTTTGATTAGGGATCCAAGATAAAAACTATTAAACAATCAAAACCCGCTATTTTGAATGTGTAAGTTTGGAGATTCTGTTAACCAAGCATGAGAAATCTTAATCTCGTTTTGTTACGATTTAGGTTTGATCGAATACGAGCAGCTGGGTAGCAAACTTAGTGTTAGTGTTAATTAAAATTTAAACAAGTATATTCAAAATTAAGTAATACAATTTGAAAAGGTTTTGTAAAGTTTAAATGTGGCTTGCATTTATGTCTTCAAAATTTAATTTTGTTTAAAGAGTAAAGCTGCGTAATGTTGCAAATTTGTAAATATTAAGATCAAGTGACTGCAAATGATGTTAAAAATTTAGTTTCTTAATTTGTTTTGAAAAAAGTAAAATTAGTAAATATAAAAAAGTTACCAGTATGCATCTCGACCTAGCGTTGTCTAATAATTTGTAGATCTAAATTATTTGTATTGAAAGTAGTATTGTCAAAAAAGGTTCTTTTAGTGTAATTTGTTTATATTGTTTAAATTAGATATCTGTTTTAAAAAAATTCAAACCTATAATCTATTTTTCTTCAGAGCAATCTGGATAGACAGGGGCCACAGTCTGCCTAAGTCAAATTGTTAGATACAGTTGGTAATATAAACAAATGACCATGTGAGTCTTTTTTAAAGTGTAAATAATTAAATATGTTTTAAAAAATGTTTTAAAATGATTAATAAATTTTTTTTTAAATCAACTAATTCTTAGAAAAAATCGGGGGGATACAAATGATTAAATAATTTCTAAAGGTATTTGAATACGATGGCCTTATAAGTTGGCGGGTTAGAACCAACAATTTTATTTGGAAACTCTTGTTAAAAACCAAAAATGTTTACTTTTTAGGTTTTTTATAAAAAAAGAGGCAATCACTGCTCGGGATTTATCCAGACGATCAGTGGATCCATGTCCAAGCTTCAAGGTAGGTGGTACACATGGCGATATAACACCCATAAAGTCATTAGAGCCCTTTCATAATTCTGTACCCCAATTTCGGAATGGCGGAATGTAATAAAATGATCAAAGGTTTAGACCGGCCGAGTGTTAAATATATTTTCAACCCTCGCTAATTCTCCACCAGGAATATTTTACATACATTACATTAAAGCCGGACCGACGATATAAGGGTAAGCTAAAATGAAAAGGGTTCAAAGTGATTTTATTTGGGTATTTGCACACATTAGCATTGATAACGGACGGGTTTGGCGGCAAAATATATAAAGAAATTCATAACTTTGGCCAGTATGTAAATAGCTTGGATGCACGTATGTAATTGGATCTGAATCAGATTATTGTCTTAGTGAGAATACCACAATTTTCTAATGTTTTTATAACCGTAATATTTTACCCAGAGCTAAAATACATGAGAAGAGGGGAAAAGAAGTGATATTCAGGTGTTTAGGCTTCTTTAGCTTTACTATTGGTCATTGAGATTCCCACATGGTTTAGTTAAATGTGTTTACTGCACATTGGATGAGTCCTTGGAGAGCCGTGTGAAGACGTGTTTTGGACGTGATCAGGAGTTACAGAAGGTAAATAGTTATGAAAATAACTGATCATTATTGCGTTGTTGGAAGAAAGAAAGGATATTATAAACGTTATGATAATAAATCTGGAAATTATTCAGCGAAGAAGGAAGTTAAAAGAAAAGTTAATGAGAAAAAAAAGAAATAAAGAAATATCAATGAAGACTAATTTCCTATTGGTAGGACTAAAAAACAATTTTGATTGGTTAAACCCATGTAGTTGGAGATTTTCCCTGGTGTAAAACCAAATATTTTATTTGTATAACATTACTTTAAATGATAAAATCACTAAAATAAACAGAAATAAATATACATAACAATTGAATTGCCTAATAATAATAATAAATATAAATTATATAAATAAACAAGTAACATATGATAAATAAGATAGGCTATAATTTTATGTTACAGAAATAATTCAAAAATATATTTTTTAAATTTATCTGATTTTACAAAAAAAATAAATAAATAAAAAAAATTAGTGAAACTAAAAATAACTGAAATTAAAATAGCTTTTAAAAGCTCACAAGACTAAAAACTATAATAATTGAAGAAGGAAAAATATTTGCAAAAAATAAAACAAAATTTAAAGAAGCATTAGGATGAAAGTAGTTAACTAAAATTATAAGAATATGAAGGCAAAGAAAGAATTAAATTTTATTAGATATATTGAAGTAAACCGTTGAGGAATATGAAGGCAAAGAAAGAAAGAAATTTTGTTAAAAGTATTAAGGTAGATTCTACTAGGCCATGAGATGGTAATGGCTATCAACAACACTTTCAATTTTTTTCGAAAATCATATCGGTCGTACATAGGCCCAACCCTCACATTCAAACAATATATGCTTGAACATAGATGAAGAAAGCACGAACTTAAACTCATTGAAAAGAAGAGGTCTTTGAAATTCTGTAAGAAGAAACTTAAATGTTGAACATTTTAATAAAAGGAACTTTTCTATTTAATTTGAAAAGTATACAGATGTATTTAATTAATGTAATCAACTTCATTCCCTTACTTAAAGAGTTGTTGCACTTATCTAATGTCCGCCCCCAGGGAAAAAATTATTTTTGCAAAGGAAAAAGTTATAATTTTCAATCTGTTTTATTTTTCACGCACTGCCCTGCCGTCACGCCACTGATTCTTGTTTCCTTTATATTTCCCTACAGACTATAAAGTTAACAGCCTACCGCCCTTACATTTCTGGGCTAATAGTTGTCGTCGTCCAGCGCGAGAGATTACGTTAAATCTGTGGTCAACACGATGTGGCCCATTTGCCATCTCCCTTCCAGTACAGTCTTTATTTACTCCAATTTGTTCCACCTCTCTTCCTTACGATAAGTAAATTTGTAAGTTAAATAATTCTGTCAAGAGGTCAACAATACCTAAAAACAAGCAACTGAACTAAAGAGAATTATTATGGAAACGATTTCTAAAGTAAGCGAAACTAAAATTGTATCTAGATTATCAGCTCCGCAAATTTATGAACCTATACTATATTTAGATAAGTGTCAAGTGTATTTAATAAATGCATTTTAATATAACTGAATATTCCTTCTGTAGGTAATTCTGAGTGATATATTTGAATAGGATCGAGGTATTGTCAAACTGCTGGTCTGGCCGAGTTTACTCGATATTCTACAAATGATCCCACAAGAGTAAAAACATGATTTCTATAAGATTGTAAACACTTCACAATTCAAGACCTTTGAGTCTAAGACCTAACAATTTACATCACAGCATAAGATGTTAACATTTCTATACAGTTGCATCTGTTTGATATTGTTAAACGGTTATCCAGACAATAAAAGAACAAAGTTTTAAAGTCTGAAAACATTGCGACTGATGTCTCGATGCACTAAAAGTAAAAAAGATATTTTCCTACCATTAGTGGCTTTCCGCGTCTAGTAATCTCGCTTTATACTGATGAAACCCAATTACTCGGTTCCGAACGACGGTAGTGTAAATGACAGTGACGTATCAAACACTTTTAATACAGTTCAGCTAAGAACTAAAATTCTGAAATCGTTCCTTAGAGATTAACACAAACTGAATGAATCGACGCATATTTTTTTGGGAAAAAAATGTAAATTAGGATAGAAAAGTACCATTAATAGAAATCATTAATTTTAACACAAACCATAATTAGTATAATAATCATTATACTCTTGTGTTTAAATCATAAAATATAAATAGAGGTAAAACTGAAAAGTTTTCGTTTATAATACTTTTAACTAGATACATCTCATATGATTCTAGTGTTTAACGTGTACTGAGTAGACTTTCTAACTATTTTTTTTTTTTTTAACTGCGGTAGGACCTTTCCTTGAAGCCAAAATACACGAAATAATATCAGGTATATTCTAAAGCTTTCAATTAAATATCAGGTATTAAAAGCTTTCAATTAAATACCCTACTGTAATTTTTAATATATACATAAAATCAAATATCGTCTATATTTTTAAGTAAAGTTATAAGGAGAAGTCAACTTTAATGACGTCATCATTGTCTACTTTTCCTTAATACATCAGAGCCATTAACAAGAGATAACCATTTAAACATATGTACGTTCATATACTGTAACTCTAAACATAGTTTTCAATTCCTTCTATTAGCTTACACTCTCCTTATAAGTATCTTTTCTTATATTTACAATGGTTATTGATTTACTCGTGAATGCATCACAAGTAGGTTTAAACAATGATTATTTCTTACTAGCCACTTTTAACATACTCTCTCTTTATAATATACTATTACATAATAATACAATACTACTTATTTATAATATTTATTATTCAATTCCTTCTATTAGTTCACACTTCATATATATATATATATATATATACGTATTCCTTTACGGATGGAAAAATATGATGAATAGTTACTATCTGGAGTACATCCGTTCATTCTGCAGTCCATAAATTCGCAGTTCCAACTTTTCGCTAGAATCTCATCCACCATTGACGAGGTAAACCCAACAACAGTAGAAGAGCGAGTCTACTGTTGTTGGGTTCACCTCGTCAATGCTGGATGAGATTCTAGCGAAACGTCGGAACTGCGAATTTATGGACTGCAGAATAAACGGATGTACTCCAGATAGTAACTATTCATCATATATATATATATATATATATATATATATATATATATATATATATATATATATCTTCTTCAAATTTTCAATCATTAATAATATACTTTTTATTCATCCATTTGAGTTCAAATACATTTTTTTAAACTTGTAGTGGATGACACTTGATGTTAATACAGTTTTTCGAGAGGAATAATTCAATAATTAAATTTAAGAATGAATTAATTTTAGTTTTATATGGGAGAAAACATTTCACAAAAGGGGCTAGATATGCAATACATTTATTTCGTCCCATTTAGCTAAAAATAAGAGATAACATATGATTTCATACAACAGCTGTTATGTTATAGGTTATGTGGTAGAACGAATAACCACGTTATGTGGTTTTAACGTATAGGTTATGTTATTCTATCTATATTATTTGTAATTATTTAAAAAAAGTAACTAAAATAAAATTTTTGTTTCAAGTTAGAATTTACTTTTAAAAAATATATATTTTCTAGTTATGATTTGTGTTTTAGAAATGTGTGGAGCTACATACTCAGACTGAGTCAGGATATAAAAAACTTCTAAAAAAAACAGACAACTGTTTAGAACTATATTTGAATGACCTTAGAAAAACTGCTACATGCGTTGTTTTATGGCAGTAAGTTGTAGTGATTGCAGCTGTTATATACAGCGGTTTCTGAAGGGGGTGCGTTTAAATAATGTAACAGCTTTATTAAGCCTCGAGTCTAACCGCCTCTACGCGGGGAATGGGCTGTGTGTAATTGCAAAACATGACAT
Organism: Prosapia bicincta; assembly: GCA_036971475.1. Classification (NCBI taxonomy): domain Eukaryota; kingdom Metazoa; phylum Arthropoda; class Insecta; order Hemiptera; family Cercopidae; genus Prosapia; species Prosapia bicincta. The sequence goes on along the minus strand of JBAIZL010000001.1, from coordinate 313,364,095 downwards.
ACCCTTTTAATACGCCTTGTGCGTAATTTGTCCCCCTTTAGTGTCAGTGTTTATGTAAATACAGAGAATTGGGAAGGCTTTGGTTGTGAAGTTTATTAGAAACGCTTTCGTCTAAATATTACTTGCATAAGCGATTGACTGCATTCAAGAATTATGTAATTATCATTAAAATGGTTAAATAGAGCGTAAGTTAATACATATCCTCACAAATATTTATGATATGAGAGCAGGACGTTCGATGACTCAGTTTTGATATACAGCTTAATATACAGGTGTACCCTACATAGTAAAAAACATCTTTTTTTATTTGTCTACAAAATCAATTTATCATTACAGCACAGTTTATCAAAATGAAAAATTTAGGGACTCCTAATATTCTTTTATAATCGTATTACCCTTTTTGTAATTGTATTCAAGTTAATTTTTTTCAGGATATTTATTCACCATTTTTCTATGTTAACTAGCTGAATATTATGTAGGTTTTAACTACGATTCGAACAAAAAAGAAATATTTACCACCCTATTTATTCTGTAGAAAAATGTACATAAATTATTTTATAATATTACATTTATATTTACATAACCCCTTTTTGTCATCCTGGAAACCCCAAATTTCCCTATAAACAAACTACATAACTAAAATTCAAAATTAACTGGAACAAAATTAATCAATTAAAGATCCAAAACAAAAAATGAAAACAACCATAATTAAAATCGTTCGAACTTCGGAATATTTTTACGGACATAGAAAAGACATTTCGTCTCCACAGCATGAACTACCACTTACTAGCCTAGTATCACACTGGAATAATTCTATTGGGATCTGCTTACATTGTCTCCCGCAGCTTGATCTACCACTTGCTAGCCTAGTATCACACTGGAATAATTCTATAGGGATCTGTCTACATTGCTTCCCGCAGCTTGATCTACCACTTGCTAGCCTAGTATCACACTGGAATAATTCTATAGGGATCTGTCTACATTGCTTCCCGCAGCTTGATCTACCACTTGCTAGCCTAGTATCACACTGGAATAATTCTATTGGGATCTGTCTACATTGTCTCCCGCAGCTTGATCTACCACTTGCTAGCCTAGTATCACACTGGAATAATTCTATAGGGATCTGTCTACATTGCTTCCCGCAGCTTGATCTACCACTTGCTAGCCTAGTATCACACTGGAATAATTCTATAGGGATCTGTCTACATTGCTTCCCGCAGCTTGATCTACCACTTGCTAGCCTAGTATCACACTGGAATAATTCTATAGGGATCTGTCTACATTGCTTCCCGCAGCTTGATCTACCACTTGCTAGCCTAGTATCACACTGGAATAATTCTATAGGGATCTGTCTACATTGCTTCCCGCAGCTTGATCTACCACTTGCTAGCCTAGTATCACACTGGAATAATTCTATACGGACCTGTCTACATTGTTTTCCTAAGCTTGATCTACCACTTGTTAGCCTAGTATCACACTGGAATAATTCTATACGGACCTGTCTACATTGTTTTCCTAAGCTTGATCTACCACTTGCTAGCCTAGCATCACACTGGAATAATTCTATAGGGATCTGTCTACATTGCTTCCCGCAGCTTGATCTACCACTTGCTAGCCTAGTATCACTGGAATAATTCTATACGGACCTGTCTACATTGTTTTCCTAAGCTTGATCTACCACTTTCTAGCCTAGTATCACACTGGAATAATTCTATAGGGATCTGTCTACATTGTCTCCCGTGGCTTGATCTACCACTTGCTAGCCTAGTATCACACTGGAATAATTCTATTGGGATCTGCTTACATTGTCTCTTACAGCTTAAGCTAACACTTGCTAGCCTAGTATCACACTGGAATAATTCTATTGGAATCTGCTTACAATGTCTCCCACAGCTTAATCTAACACTTACTACCCTAGTATCACATTGGAATAATTCTATAGGGATCTGTCTACATTTAATCCCACAGCTTAATCTAACACTTGCTAGCCTAGTATCACACTGGAATAATTCTATAGGGATCTGTCTACATTTAATCCCACAGCTTAATCTAACACTTGCTAGCCTAGTATCACACTGGAATAATTCTATAGGGATCTGTCTACATTGCTTCCCGCAGCTTGATCTACCACTTGCTAGCCTAGTATCACACTGGAATAATTCTATAGGGATCTGTCTACATTGCTTCCCGCGGCTTGATCTACCACTTGCTAGCCTAGTATCACACTGGAATAATTCTATACGGACCTGTCTACATTGTTTTCCTAAGCTTGATCTACCACTTGTTAGCCTAGTATCACACTGGAATAATTCTATACGGACCTGTCTACATTGTTTTCCTAAGCTTGATCTACCACTTGCTAGCCTAGCATCACACTGGAATAATTCTATAGGGATCTGTCTACATTGCTTCCCGCAGCTTGATCTACCACTTGCTAGCCTAGTATCACTGGAATAATTCTATACGGACCTGTCTACATTGTTTTCCTAAGCTTGATCTACCACTTGCTAGCCTAGTATCACACTGGAATAATTCTATAGGGATCTGTCTACATTGTCTCCCGTGGCTTGATCTACCACTTGCTAGCCTAGTATCACACTGGAATAATTCTATTGGGATCTGCTTACATTGTCTCCCACAGCTTAAGCTAACACTTGCTAGCCTAGTATCACACTGGAATAATTCTATTGGAATCTGCTTACAATGTCTCCCACAGCTTAATCTAACACTTACTACCCTAGTATCACATTGGAATAATTCTATAGGGATCTGTCTACATTTAATCCCACAGCTTAATCTAACACTTGCTAGCCTAGTATCACACTGGAATAATTCTATAGGGATCTGTCTACATTTAATCCCACAGCTTAATCTAACACTTGCTAGCCTAGTATCACACTGGAATAATTCTATAGGGATCTGTCTACATTTAATCCCACAGCTTAATCAAACACTTGCTAGCCTAGTATCAGACTGGAATAATTCTATAGGGATCTGCTTAATATGTCTCCCACAGCTTAATCTAACACTTGCTAGCCTAGTATCACACTGGAATAATTTTATAGGGATCTGCTTAAATTGTCTCCCACAGCTTAATCTAACACTTGCTAGCCTAGTATCACACTGGAATAATTCTATAGGGATCTGTCTACATTGCTTCCCGCAGCTTGATCTACCACTTGCTAGCCTAGTATCACACTGGAATAATTCTATAGGGATCTGCTTTAATTGTCTCCCACAGCTTGATCTACCACTTGCTAGCCTAGTATCACACTGGAATAATTCTATAGGGATCTGTCTACATTGCTTCCCGCAGCTTAATCTAACACTTGCTAGCCTAGTATCACACTGGAATAATTCTATAGGGATCTGTCTACATTGCTTCCCGCAGCTTGATCTACCACTTGCTAGCCTAGTATCACACTGGAATAATTCTATAGGGATCTGCTTAAATTGTCTCCCACAGCTTGATCTACCACTTGCTAGCCTAGTATCACACTGGAATAATTCTATAGGGATCTGTCTACATTGCTTCCCGCAGCTTGATCTACCACTTGCTAGCCTAGTATCACACTGGAATAATTCTATAGAGATCTGCATATACTGTCTCCCACAGCTTAATCTAACACTTGCTAGCCTAGTATCACACTGAAATAATTCTATAGAGATCTGCATATACTGTCTCCCACAGCTTAATCTAACACTTGCTAGCCTAGTATCACACAGGAATAATTCTATAGGGATCTGTCTACATTTAATCCCACAGCTTAATCTAACACTTGCTAGCCTAGTATCACACTGGAATAATTCTATAGGGATCTGCTTAAATTGTCTCCCACAGCTTAATCTAACACTCGCTAGCCTAGTATCACACTGGAATTATTCTATAGGGATCTGCTTAAATTGTCTCCCACAGCTTAATCTAACACTTGCTAGCCTAGTATCACACTGGAATAATTCTATAGGGATCTGTCTACATTGCTTCCCGCAGCTTGATCTACCACTTGCTAGCCTAGTATCACACTGGAATAATTCTATAGGGATCTGCTTAAATTGTCTCCCACAGCTTGATCTACCACTTGCTAGCCTAGTATCACACTGGAATAATTCTATAGGGATCTGTCTACATTGCTTCCCGCAGCTTAATCTAACACTTGCTAGCCTAGTATCACACTGGAATAATTCTATAGGGATCTGTCTACATTGCTTCCCGCAGCTTGATCTACCACTTGCTAGCCTAGTATCACACTGGAATAATTCTATAGGGATCTGCTTAAATTGTCTCCCACAGCTTGCTCTACCACTTGCTAGCCTAGTATCACACTGGAATAATTCTATAGGGATCTGTCTACATTGCTTCCCGCAGCTTGATCTACCACTTGCTAGCCTAGTATCACACTGGAATAATTCTATAGGGATCTGTCTACATTGTCTCCCACAGCTTAATCTAACACTTGCTAGCCTAGTACCACACTGGAATAATTCTATTGGAATCTGCTTACATTGTCTCCCACAGCTTAATCTAACACTTACTATCCTAGTATCACATTGGAATAATTCTATAGGGATCTGTCTACATTTAATCCCACAGCTTAATCTAACACTTACTATCCTAGTATCACATTGGAATAATTCTATAGGGATCTGTCTACATTTAATCCCACAGCTTAATCTAACACTTGCTAGCCTAGTATCACACTGGAATAATTCTATAGGGATCTGTCTACATTTAATCCCACAGCTTAATCTAACACTTGCTAGCCTAGTATCACACTGGAATAATTCTATAGGGATCTGTCTACATTGCTTCCCGCAGCTTGATCTACCACTTGCTAGCCTAGTATCACACTGGAATAATTCTATAGGGATCTGCTTAAATTGTCTCCCACAGCTTGATCTACCACTTGCTAGCCTAGTATCACACTGGAATAATTCTATAGGGATCTGTCTACATTGCTTAACGCAGCTTGATCTACCACTTGCTAGCCTAGTATCACACTGGAATAATTCTATAGGGATCTGCTTAAATTGTCTCCCACAGCTTGATCTACCACTTGCTAGCCTAGTATCACACTGGAATAATTCTATAGGGATCTGTCTACATTGCTTCCCGCAGCTTGATCTACCACTTGCTAGCCTAGTATCACACTGGAATAATTCTATAGGGATCTGTCTACATTGTCTCCCACAGCTTAATCTAACACTTGCTAGCCTAGTATCACACTGGAATAATTCTATTGGAATCTGCTTACATTGTCTCCCACAGCTTAATCTAACACTTACTATCCTAGTATCACATTGGAATAATTCTATAGGGATCTGTCTACATTTAATCCCACAGCTTAATCTAACACTTGCTAGCCTAGTATCACACTGGAATAATTCTATAGGGATCTGTCTACATTTAATCCCACAGCTTAATCTAACACTTGCTAGTCTAGTATCACACTGGAATAATTCTATAGGGATCTGTCTACATTTAATCCCACAGCTTAATCTAACACTTGCTAGCCTAGTATCACACTGGAATAATTCTATAGGGATCTGCTTAAATTGTCTCCCACAGCTTAATCTAACACTTGCTAGCCTAGTATCACACTGGAATAATTTTATAGGGATCTGCTTAAATTGTCTCCCACAGCTTAATCTAACACTTGCTAGCCTAGTATCACACTGGAATAATTCTATAGGGATCTGTCTACATTGCTTTCCGCAGCTTGATCTACCACTTGCTAGCCTAGTATCACACTGGAATAATTCTATAGGGATCTGCTTAAATTGTCTCCCACAGCTTGATCTACCACTTGCTAGCCTAGTATCACACTGGAATAATTCTATAGGGATCTGTCTACATTGCTTCCCGCAGCTTAATCTAACACTTGCTAGCCTAGTATCACACTGGAATAATTCTGTAGGGATCTGTCTACATTGCTTCCCGCAGCTTGATCTACCACTTGCTAGCCTAGTATCACACTGGAATAATTCTATAGGGATCTGCTTAAATTGTCTCCCACAGCTTGATCTACCACTTGCTAGCCTAGTATCACACTGGAATAATTCTATAGGGATCTGTCTACATTGCTTCAAGCAGCTTGATCTACCACTTGCTAGCCTAGTATCACACTGGAATAATTCTATAGGGATCTGTCTACATTGTCTCCCACAGCTTAATCTAACACTTGCTAGCCTAGTATCACACTGGAATAATTCTATAGGGATCTGCTTAAATTGTCTCCCACAGCTTAATCTAACACCTGCTAGCCTAATACCACACTGGAATAATTCTATAGAGATCTGCATATACTGTCTCCCACAGCTTAATCTAACACTTGCTAGCCTAGTATCACACTGAAATAATTCTATAGAGATCTGCATATACTGTCTCCCACAGCTTAATCTAACACTTGCTAGCCTAGTATCACACTGGAATAATTCTATAGGGATCTGTCTACATTTAATCCCACAGCTTAATCTAACACTTGCTAGCCTAGTATCACACTGGAATAATTCTATAGGGATCTGCTTAAATTGTCTCCCACAGCTTAATCTAACACTTGCTAGCCTAGTATCACACTGGAATAATTCTATAGGGATCTGCTTAAATTGTCTCCCACAGCTTAATCTAACACTTGCTAGCCTAGTATCACACTGGAATAATTCTATAGGGATCTGTCTACATTGCTTCTCGCAGCTTGATCTACCACTTGCTAGCCTAGTATCACACTGGAATAATTCTATAGGGATCTGCTTAAATTGTCTCCCACAGCTTGATCTACCACTTGCTAGCCTAGTATCACACTGGAATAATTCTATAGGGATCTGTCTACATTGCTTCCCGCAGCTTAATCTAACACTTGCTAGCCTAGTATCACACTGGAATAATTCTATAGGGATCTGTCTACATTGCTTCCCGCAGCTTGATCTACCACTTGCTAGCCTAGTATCACACTGGAATAATTCTATAGGGATCTGCTTAAATTGTCTCCCACAGCTTGATCTACCACTTGCTAGCCTAGTATCACACTGGAATAATTCTATAGGGATCTGTCTACATTGCTTCCCGCAGCTTGATCTACCACTTGCTAGCCTAGTATCACACTGGAATAATTCTATAGGGATCTGTCTACATTGTCTCCCACAGCTTAATCTAACACTTGCTAGCCTAGTATCACATTGGAATAATTCTATAGGGATCTGTCTACATTTAATCCCACAGCGTAATCTAACACTTGCTAGCCTAGTATCACACTGGAATAATTCTATAGGGATCTGTCTACATTTAATCCCACAGCTTAATCTAACACTTGCTAGCCTAGTATCACACTGGAATAATTCTATAGGGATCTGTCTACATTTAATCCCACAGCTTAATCTACCACTTGCTAGCCTAGTATCACACTGGAATAATTCTATAGGGATCTGCTTAAATTGTCTCCCACAGCTTAATCTAACACTTGCTAGCCTAGTATCACACTGGAATAATTTTATAGGGATCTGCTTAAATTGTCTCCCACATCTTAATCTAACACTTGCTAGCCTAGTATCACACTGGAATAATTCTATAGGGAACTGTCTACATTGCTTCCCGCAGCTTGATCTACCACTTGCTAGCCTAGTATCACACTGGAATAATTCTATAGGGATCTGCTTAAATTGTCTCCCACAGCTTGATCTACCACTTGCTAGCCTAGTATCACACTGGAATAATTCTATAGGGATCTGTCTACATTGCTTCCCGCAGCTTAATCTAACACTTGCTAGCCTAGCATCACACTGGAATAATTCTAAAGGAATCTGTCTACATTGCTTCCCGCAGCTTGATCTACCACTTGCTAGCCTAGTATCACACTGGAATAATTCTATAGGGATCGGCTTAAATTGTCTCCCACAGCTTGATCTACCACTTGCTAGCCTAGTATCACACTGGAATAATTCTATAGGGATCTGTCTACATTGCTTCCCGCAGCTTGATCTACCACTTGCTAGCCTAGTATCACACTGGAATAATTCTATAGGGATCTGTCTACATTGTCTCCCACAGCTTAATCTAACACTTGCTAGCCTAGTATCACACTGGAATAATTCTATAGGGATCTGCTTAAATTGTCTCCCACAGCCTAATCTAACACTTGCTAGCCTAGTACCACACTGGAATAATTCTATAGAGATCTGCATATACTGTCTCCCACAGCATAATCTAACACTTGCTAGCCTAGTATCACACTGAAATAATTCTATAGAGATCTGCATATACTGTCTCCCACAGCTTAATCTAACACTTGCTAGCCTAGTATCACACTGGAATAATTCTATAGGGATGTGTCTACATTTAATCCCACAGCTTAATCTAACACTTGCTAGCCTAGTATCACACTGGAATAATTCTATAGGGATCTGTCTACATTGCTTCCCGCAGCTTGATCTACCACTTGCTAGCCTAGTATCACACTGGAATAATTCTATAGGGATCTGTCTACATTGCTTCCCGCAGCTTGATCTACCACTTGCTAGCCTAGTATCACACTGGAATAATTCTATAGGGATCTGCTTAAATTGTCTCCCACAGCTTGATCTACCACTTGCTAGCCTAGTATCACACTGGAATAATTCTATAGGGATCTGTCTACATTGCTTCCCGCAGCTTGATCTACCACTTGCTAGCCTAGTATCACACTGGAATAATTCTATAGGGATCTGTCTACATTGTCTCCCACAGCTTAATCTAACACTTGCTAGCCTAGTATCACACTGGAATAATTCTATTGGAATCTGCTTACATTGTCTCCCACAGCTTAATCTAACACTTACTATCCTAGTATCACATTGGAATAATTCTATAGGGATCTGTCTACATTTAATCCCACAGCTTAATCTAACACTTGCTAGCCTAGTATCACACTGGAATAATTCTATAGGGATCTGTCTACATTTAATCCCTCAGCTTAATCTAACACTTGCTAGCCTAGTATCACACTGGAATAATTCTATAGGGATCTGTCTACATTTAATCCCACAGCTTAATCTAACACTTGCTAGCCTAGTATCACACTGGAATAATTCTATAGGGATCTGCCTTAATTGTCTCCCACAGCTTAATCTAACACTTGCTAGCCTAGTATCACACTGGAATAATTCTATAGGGATCTGTCTACATTTAATCCCACAGCTTAATCTAACACTTGCTAGCCTAGTATCACACTGGAATAATTCTATAGGGATCTGCTTAAATTGTCTCCCACAGCTTAATCTAACACTTGCTAGCCTAGTATCACACTGGAATAATTCTATAGGGATCTGTCTACATTGTCTCCCACAGCTTAATCTAACACTTGCTAGCCTAGTATCACACTGGAATAATTCTATAGGGATCTGTCTACATTTAATCCCACAGCTTAATCTAACACTTGCTAGCCTAGTATCACACTGGAATAATTCTATAGGGATCTGTCTACATTTAATCCCACAGCTTAATCTAACACTTGCTAGCCTAGTATCACACTGGAATAATTCTATAGGGATCTGCTTAAATTGTCTCCCACAGCTTAATCTAACACTTGCTAGCCTAGTATCACACTGGAATAATTCTATAGGGATCTGCTTAAATTGTCTCCCACAGCTTAATCTAACACTTGCTAGCCTAGTATCACACTGGAATAATTCTATAGGGATCTGTCTACATTGCTTCCCGCAGCTTGATCTACCACTTGCTAGCCTAGTATCACACTGGAATAATTCTATAGGGATCTGCTTAAATTGTCTCCCACAGCTTGATCTACCACTTGCTAGCCTAGTATCACACTGGAATAATTCTATAGGGATCTGTCTACATTGCTTCCCGCAGCTTAATCTAACACTTGCTAGCCTAGTATCACACTGGAATAATTCTATAGGGATCTGTCTACATTGCTTCCCGCAGCTTGATCTACCACTTGCTAGCCTAGTATCACACTGGAATAATTCTATAGGGATCTGCTTAAATTGTCTCCCACAGCTTGATCTAACACTTGCTAGCCTAGTATCACACTGGAATAATTCTATTGGAATCTGCTTACATTGTCTCCCACAGCTTAATCTAACACTTACTATCCTAGTATCACATTGGAATAATTCTATAGGGATCTGTCTACATTTAATCCCACAGCTTAATCTAACACTTGCTAGCCTAATATCACACTGGAATAATTCTATAGGGATCTGTCTACATTTAATCCCACAGCTTAATCTAACACTTGCTAGCCTAGTATCACACTGGAATATTTCTATAGGGATCTGTCTACATTTAATCCCACAGCTTAATCTACCACTTGCTAGCCTAGTATCACACTGGAATAATTCTATAGGGATCTGCTTAAATTGTCTCCCACAGCTTAATCTAACACTTGCTAGCCTAGTATCACACTGGAATAATTTTATAGGGATCTGCTTAAATTGTCTCCCACAGCTTAATCTAACACTTGCTAGCCTAGTATCACACTGGAATAATTCTATAGGGAACTGTCTACATTGCTTCCCGCAGCTTGATCTACCTCTTGCTAGCCTAGTATCACACTGGAATAATTCTATAGGGATCTGCTTAAATTGTCTCCCACAGCTTGATCTACCACTTGCTAGCCTAGTATCACACTGGAATAATTCTATAGGGATCTGTCTACATTGCTTCCCGCAGCTTAATCTAACACTTGCTAGCCTAGTATCACACTGGAATAATTCTATAGGGATCTGTCTACATTGCTTCCCGCAGCTTGATCTACCACTTGCTAGCCTAGTATCACACTGGAATAATTCTATAGGGATCGGCTTAAATTGTCTCCCACAGCTTGATCTACCACTTGCTAGCCTAGTATCACACTGGAATAATTCTATAGGGATCTGTCTACATTGCTTCCCGCAGCTTGATCTACCACTTGCTAGCCTAGTATCACACTGGAATAATTCTATAGGGATCTGTCTACATTGTCTCCCACAGCTTAATCTAACACTTGCTAGCCTAGTATCACACTGGAATAATTCTATAGGGATCTGCTTAAATTGTCTCCCACAGCCTAATCTAACACTTGCTAGCCTAGTACCACACTGGAATAATTCTATAGAGATCTGCATATAATGTCTCCCACAGCATAATCTAACACTTGCTAGCCTAGTATCACACTGAAATAATTCTATAGAGATCTGCATATACTGTCTCCCACAGCTTAATCTAACACTTGCTAGCCTAGTATCACACTGGAATAATTCTATAGGGATGTGTCTACATTTAATCCCACAGCTTAATCTAACACTTGCTAGCCTAGTATCACACTGGAATAATTCTATAGGGATCTGTCTACATTGCTTCCCGCAGCTTGATCTACCACTTGCTAGCCTAGTATCACACTGGAATAATTCTATAGGGATCTGTCTACATTGCTTCCCGCAGCTTGATCTACCACTTGCTAGCCTAGTATCACACTGGAATAATTCTATAGGGATCTGCCTAAATTGTCTCCCACAACTTGATCTACCACTTGCTAGCCTAGTATCACACTGGAATAATTCTATAGGGATCTGTCTACATTGCTTCCCGCAGCTTGATCTACCACTTGCTAGCCTAGTATCAAACTGGAATAATTCTATAGGGATCTGTCTACATTGTCTCCCACAGCTTAATCTAACACTTGCTAGCCTAGTATCACACTGGAATAATTCTATTGGAATCTGCTTACATTGTCTCCCACAGCTTAATCTAACACTTACTATCCTAGTATCACATTGGAATAATTCTATAGGGATCTGTCTACATTTAATCCCACAGCTTAATCTAACACTTGCTAGCCTAGTATCACACTGGAATAATTCTATAGGGATCTGTCTACATTTAATCCCACAGCTTAATCTAACACTTGCTAGCCTAGTATCACACTGGAATAATTCTATAGGGATCTGTCTACATTTAATCCCACAGCTTAATCTAACACTTGCTAGCCTAGTATCACACTGGAATAATTCTATAGGGATCTGCTTAAATTGTCTCCCACAGCTTAATCTAACACTTGCTAGCCTAGTATCACACTGGAATAATTCTATATTGATCTGTCTACATTTAATCCCACAGCTTAATCTAACACTTGCTAGCCTAGTATGACACTGGAATAATTCTATAGGGATCTGCTTAAATTGTCTCCCACAGCTTAATCTAACACTTGCTAGCCTAGTATCACACTGGAATAATTCTATAGGGATCTGTCTACATTGTCTCCCACAGCTTAATCTAACACTTGCTAGCCTAGTATCACACTGGAATAATTCTATAGGGATCTGTCTACATTTAATCCCACAGCTTAATCTAACACTTGCTAGCCTAGTATCACACTGGAATAATTCTATAGGGATCTGTCTACATTTAATCCCACAGCTTAATCTAACACTTGCTAGCCTAGTATCACACTGGAATAATTCTATAGGGATCTGCTTAAATTGTCTCCCACAGCTTAATCTAACACTTGCTAGCCTAGTATCACACTGGAATAATTCTATAGGGATCTGCTTAAATTGTCTCCCACAGCTTAATCTAACACTTGCTAGCCTAGTATCACACTGGAATAATTCTATAGGGATCTGTCTACATTGCTTCCCGCAGCTTGATCTACCACTTGCTAGCCTAGTATCACACTGGAATAATTCTATAGGGATCTGCTTAAATTGTCTCCCACAGCTTGATCTACCACTTGCTAGCCTAGTATCACACTGGAATAATTCTATAGGGATCTGTCTACATTGCTTCCCGCAGCTTAATCTAACACTTGCTAGCCTAGTATCACACTGGAATAATTCTATAGGGATCTGTCTACATTGCTTCCCGCAGCTTGATCTACCACTTGCTAGCCTAGTATCACACTGGAATAATTCTATAGGGATCTGCTTAAATTGTCTCCCACAGCTTGATCTACCACTTGCTAGCCTAGTATCACACTGGAATATTTCTATAGGGATCTGTCTACATTGCTTCCCGCAGCTTGATCTACCACTTGCTAGCCTAGTATCACACTGGAATAATTCTATAGGGATCTGCTTAAATTGTCTCTCACAGCTTGATCTACCACTTGCTAGCCTAGTATCACACTGGAATAATTCTATAGGGATCTGTCTACATTGTCTCCTACAGCTTAATCTAACACTTGCTAGCCTAGTATCACACTGGAATAATTCTATTGGAATCTGCTTACATTGTCTCCCACAGCTTAATCTAACACTTACTATCCTAGTATCACATTGGAATAATTCTATAGGGATCTGTCTACATTTAATCCCACAGCTTAATCTAACACTTGCTAGCCTAGTATCACACTGGAATAATTCTATAGGGATCTGTCTACATTTAATCCCACAGCTTAATCTAACACTTGCTAGCCTAGTATCACACTGGAATAATTCTATAGGGATCTGTCTACATTTAATCCCACAGCTTAATCTAACACTTGCTAGCCTAGTATCACACTGGAATAATTCTATAGGGAACTGTCTACATTGCTTCCCGCAGCTTGATCTACCACTTGCTAGCCTAGTATCACACTGGAATAATTCTATAGGGATCTGCTTAAATTGTCTCCCACAGCTTGATCTACCACTTGCTAGCCTAGTATCACACTGGAATAATTCTATAGGGATCTGTCTACATTGCTTCCCGCAGCTTAATCTAACACTTGCTAGCCTAGCATCACACTGGAATAATTCTAAAGGAATCTGTCTACATTTAATCCCACAGCTTAATCTAACACTTGCTAGCCTAGTATCACACTGGAATAATTCTATAGGGATCTGTCTACATTGTCTCCCACAGCTTAATCTAACACTTGCTAGCCTAGTATCACACTGGAATAATTCTATAGGGATCTGTCTACATTTAATCCCACAGCTTAATCTAACACTTGCTAGCCTAGTATCACACTGGAATAATTCTATAGGGATCTGTCTACATTTAATCCCACAGCTTAATCTAACACTTGCTAGCCTAGTATCACACTGGAATAATTCTATAGGGATCTGCTTAAATTGTCTCCCACAGCTTAATCTAACACTTGCTAGCCTAGTATCACACTGGAATAATTCTATAGGGATCTGCTTAAATTGTCTCCCACAGCTTAATCTAACACTTGCTAGCCTAGTATCACACTGGAATAATTCTATAGGGATCTGTCTACATTGCTTCCCGCAGCTTGATCTACCACTTGCTAGCCTAGTATCACACTGGAATAATTCTATAGGGATCTGCTTAAATTGTCTCCCACAGCTTGATCTACCACTTGCTAGCCTAGTATCACACTGGAATAATTCTATAGGGATCTGTCTACATTGCTTCCCGCAGCTTAATCTAACACTTGCTAGCCTAGTATCACACTGGAATAATTCTATAGGGATCTGTCTACATTGCTTCCCGCAGCTTGATCTACCACTTGCTAGCCTAGTATCACACTGGAATAATTCTATAGGGATCTGCTTAAATTGTCTCCCACAGCTTGATCTACCACTTGCTAGCCTAGTATCACACTGGAATATTTCTATAGGGATCTGTCTACATTGCTTCCCGCAGCTTGATCTACCACTTGCTAGCCTAGTATCACACTGGAATAATTCTATAGGGATCTGCTTAAATTGTCTCTCACAGCTTGATCTACCACTTGCTAGCCTAGTATCACACTGGAATAATTCTATAGGGATCTGTCTACATTGTCTCCTACAGCTTAATCTAACACTTGCTAGCCTAGTATCACACTGGAATAATTCTATTGGAATCTGCTTACATTGTCTCCCACAGCTTAATCTAACACTTACTATCCTAGTATCACATTGGAATAATTCTATAGGGATCTGTCTACATTTAATCCCACAGCTTAATCTAACACTTGCTAGCCTAGTATCACACTGGAATAATTCTATAGGGATCTGTCTACATTTAATCCCACAGCTTAATCTAACACTTGATAGCCTAGTATCACACTGGAATAATTCTATAGGGATCTGTCTACATTTAATCCCACAGCTTAATCTAACACTTGCTAGCCTAGTATCACACTGGAATAATTCTATAGGGATCTGTCTACATTTAATCCCACAGCTTAATCTAACACTTGCTAGCCTAGTATCACACTGGAATAATTCTATAGGGATCTGCTTAAATTGTCTCCCACAGCTTAATCTAACACTTGCTAGCCTAGTATCACACTGGAATAATTTTATAGGGATCTGCTTAAATTGTCTCCCACAGCTTAATCTAACACTTGCTAGCCTAGTATCACACTGGAATAATTCTATAGGGATCTGTCTACATTGCTTCCCGCAGCTTGATCTACCACTTGCTAGCCTAGTATCACACTGGAATAATTCTATAGGGATCTGCTTAAATTGTCTCCCACAGCTTGATCTACCACTTGCTAGCCTAGTATCACACTGGAATAATTCTATAGGGATCTGTCTACATTGCTTCCCGCAGCTTAATCTAACACTTGCTAGCCTAGTATCACACTGGAATAATTCTATAGGGATCTGTCTACATTGCTTCCCGCAGCTTGATCTACCACTTGCTAGCCTAGTATCACACTGGAATAATTCTATAGGGATCTGCTTAAATTGTCTCCCACAGCTTGATCTAACACTTGCTAGCCTAGTATCACACTGGAATAATTCTATAGGGATCTGTCTACATTGCTTCCCGCAGCTTGATCTACCACTTGCTAGCCTAGTATCACACTGGAATAATTCTATAGGGATCTGCTTAAATTGTCTCCCACAGCCTAATCTAACACTTGCTAGCCTAGTACCACACTGGAATAATTCTATAGAGATCTGCATATACTGTCTCCCACAGCTTAATCTAACACTTGCTAGCCTAGTATCACACTGAAATAATTCTATAGAGATCTGCATATACTGTCTCCCACAGCTTAATCTAACACTTGCTAGCCTAGTATCACACTGGAATAATTCTATAGGGATGTGTCTACATTTAATCCCACAGCTTAATCTAACACTTGCTAGCCTAGTATCACACTGGAATAATTCTATAGGGATCTGTCTACATTGCTTCCCGCAGCTTAATCTAACACTTGCTAGCCTAGTATCACACTGGAATAATTCTATAGGGATCTGTCTACATTGCTTCCCGCAGCTTGATCTACCACTTGCTAGCCTAGTATCACACTGGAATAATTCTATAGGGATCTGTCTATATTGCTTCCCGCAGCTTGATCTACCACTTGCTAGCCTAGTATCACACTGGAATAATTCTATAGGGATCTGCTTAAATTGTCTCCCACAGCTTGATCTACCACTTGCTAGCCTAGTATCACACTGGAATAATTCTATAGGGATCTGTCTACATTGCTTCCCGCAGCTTGATCTACCACTTGCTAGCCTAGTATCACACTGGAATAATTCTATAGGGATCTGTCTACATTGTCTCCCACAGCTTAATCTAACACTTGCTAGCCTAGTATCACACTGGAATAATTCTATTGGAATCTGCTTACATTGTCTCCCACAGCTTAATCTAACACTTACTATCCTAGTATCACATTGGAATAATTCTATAGGGATCTGTCTACATTTAATCCCACAGCTTAATCTAACACTTGCTAGCCTAGTATCACACTGGAATAATTCTATAGGGATCTGTCTACATTTAATCCCACAGCTTAATCTAACACTTGCTAGCCTAGTATCACACTGGAATAATTCTATAGGGATCTGTCTACATTTAATCCCACAGCTTAATCTAACACTTGCTAGCCTAGTATCACACTGGAATAATTCTATAGGGATCTGCTTACATTGTCTCCCACAGCTTAATCTAACACTTGCTAGCCTAGTATCACACTGGAATAATTCTATAGGGATCTGCTTAAATTGTCTCCCACAGCTTAATCTAACACTTGCTAGCCTAGTATCACACTGGAATAATTCTATAGGGATCTGTCTACATTTAATCCCACAGCTTAATCTAACACTTGCTAGCCTAGTATCACACTGGAATAATTCTATAGGGATCTGCTTAAATTGTCTCCCACAGCTTAATCTAACACTTGCTAGCCTAGTATCACACTGGAATAATTCTATAGGGATCTGTCTACATTGTCTCCCACGGCTTAATCTAACACTTGCTAGCCTAGTATCACACTGGAATAATTCTATAGGGATCTGTCTACATTTAATCCCACAGCTTAATCTAACACTTGCTAGCCTAGTATCACACTGGAATAATTCTATAGGGATCTGTCTACATTTAATCCCACAGCTTAATCTACCACTTGCTAGCCTAGTATCACACTGGAATAATTCTATAGGGATCTGCATAAATTGTCTCCCACAGCTTAATCTAACACTTGCTAGCCTAGTATCACACTGGAATAATTTTATAGGGATCTGCTTAAATTGTCTCCCACAGCTTAATCTAACACTTGCTAGCCTAGTATCACACTGGAATAATTCTATAGGGAACTGTCTACATTGCTTCCCGCAGCTTGATCTACCACTTGCTAGCCTAGTATCACACTGGAATAATTCTATAGGGATCTGCTTAAATTGTCTCCCACAGCTTGATCTACCACTTGCTAGCCTAGTATCACACTGGAATAATTCTATAGGGATCTGTCTACATTGCTTCCCGCAGCTTAATCTAACACTTGCTAGCCTAGTATCACACTGGAATAATTCTATAGGGATCTGTCTACATTGCTTCCCGCAGCTTGATCTACCACTTGCTAGCCTAGTATCACACTGGAATAATTCTATAGGGATCGGCTTAAATTGTCTCCCACAGCTTGATCTACCACTTGCTAGCCTAGTATCACACTGGAATAATTCTATAGGGATCTGTCTACATTGCTTCCCGCAGCTTGATCTACCACTTGCTAGCCTAGTATCACACTGGAATAATTCTATAGGGATCTGTCTACATTGTCTCCCACAGCTTAATCTAACACTTGCTAGCCTAGTATCACACTGGAATAATTCTATAGGGATCTGCTTAAATTGTCTCCCACAGCCTAATCTAACACTTGCTAGCCTAGTACCACACTGGAATAATTCTATAGAGATCTGCATATAATGTCTCCCACAGCATAATCTAACACTTGCTAGCCTAGTATCACACTGAAATAATTCTATAGAGATCTGCATATACTGTCTCCCACAGCTTAATCTAACACTTGCTAGCCTAGTATCACACTGGAATAATTCTATAGGGATGTGTCTACATTTAATCCCACAGCTTAATCTAACACTTGCTAGCCTAGTATCACACTGGAATAATTCTATAGGGATCTGTCTACATTGCTTCCCGCAGCTTGATCTACCACTTGCTAGCCTAGTATCACACTGGAATAATTCTATAGGGATCTGTCTACATTGCTTCCCGCAGCTTGATCTACCACTTGCTAGCCTAGTATCACACTGGAATAATTCTATAGGGATCTGCCTAAATTGTCTCCCACAACTTGATCTACCACTTGCTAGCCTAGTATCACACTGGAATAATTCTATAGGGATCTGTCTACATTGCTTCCCGCAGCTTGATCTACCACTTGCTAGCCTAGTATCAAACTGGAATAATTCTATAGGGATCTGTCTACATTGTCTCCCACAGCTTAATCTAACACTTGCTAGCCTAGTATCACACTGGAATAATTCTATTGGAATCTGCTTACATTGTCTCCCACAGCTTAATCTAACACTTACTATCCTAGTATCACATTGGAATAATTCTATAGGGATCTGTCTACATTTAATCCCACAGCTTAATCTAACACTTGCTAGCCTAGTATCACACTGGAATAATTCTATAGGGATCTGTCTACATTTAATCCCACAGCTTAATCTAACACTTGCTAGCCTAGTATCACACTGGAATAATTCTATAGGGATCTGTCTACATTTAATCCCACAGCTTAATCTAACACTTGCTAGCCTAGTATCACACTGGAATAATTCTATAGGGATCTGCTTAAATTGTCTCCCACAGCTTAATCTAACACTTGCTAGCCTAGTATCACACTGGAATAATTCTATATTGATCTGTCTACATTTAATCCCACAGCTTAATCTAACACTTGCTAGCCTAGTATGACACTGGAATAATTCTATAGGGATCTGCTTAAATTGTCTCCCACAGCTTAATCTAACACTTGCTAGCCTAGTATCACACTGGAATAATTCTATAGGGATCTGTCTACATTGTCTCCCACAGCTTAATCTAACACTTGCTAGCCTAGTATCACACTGGAATAATTCTATAGGGATCTGTCTACATTTAATCCCACAGCTTAATCTAACACTTGCTAGCCTAGTATCACACTGGAATAATTCTATAGGGATCTGTCTACATTTAATCCCACAGCTTAATCTAACACTTGCTAGCCTAGTATCACACTGGAATAATTCTATAGGGATCTGCTTAAATTGTCTCCCACAGCTTAATCTAACACTTGCTAGCCTAGTATCACACTGGAATAATTCTATAGGGATCTGCTTAAATTGTCTCCCACAGCTTAATCTAACACTTGCTAGCCTAGTATCACACTGGAATAATTCTATAGGGATCTGTCTACATTGCTTCCCGCAGCTTGATCTACCACTTGCTAGCCTAGTATCACACTGGAATAATTCTATAGGGATCTGCTTAAATTGTCTCCCACAGCTTGATCTACCACTTGCTAGCCTAGTATCACACTGGAATAATTCTATAGGGATCTGTCTACATTGCTTCCCGCAGCTTAATCTAACACTTGCTAGCCTAGTATCACACTGGAATAATTCTATAGGGATCTGTCTACATTGCTTCCCGCAGCTTGATCTACCACTTGCTAGCCTAGTATCACACTGGAATAATTCTATAGGGATCTGCTTAAATTGTCTCCCACAGCTTGATCTACCACTTGCTAGCCTAGTATCACACTGGAATATTTCTATAGGGATCTGTCTACATTGCTTCCCGCAGCTTGATCTACCACTTGCTAGCCTAGTATCACACTGGAATAATTCTATAGGGATCTGCTTAAATTGTCTCTCACAGCTTGATCTACCACTTGCTAGCCTAGTATCACACTGGAATAATTCTATAGGGATCTGTCTACATTGTCTCCTACAGCTTAATCTAACACTTGCTAGCCTAGTATCACACTGGAATAATTCTATTGGAATCTGCTTACATTGTCTCCCACAGCTTAATCTAACACTTACTATCCTAGTATCACATTGGAATAATTCTATAGGGATCTGTCTACATTTAATCCCACAGCTTAATCTAACACTTGCTAGCCTAGTATCACACTGGAATAATTCTATAGGGATCTGTCTACATTTAATCCCACAGCTTAATCTAACACTTGCTAGCCTAGTATCACACTGGAATAATTCTATAGGGATCTGTCTACATTTAATCCCACAGCTTAATCTAACACTTGCTAGCCTAGTATCACACTGGAATAATTCTATAGGGAACTGTCTACATTGCTTCCCGCAGCTTGATCTACCACTTGCTAGCCTAGTATCACACTGGAATAATTCTATAGGGATCTGCTTAAATTGTCTCCCACAGCTTGATCTACCACTTGCTAGCCTAGTATCACACTGGAATAATTCTATAGGGATCTGTCTACATTGCTTCCCGCAGCTTAATCTAACACTTGCTAGCCTAGCATCACACTGGAATAATTCTAAAGGAATCTGTCTACATTTAATCCCACAGCTTAATCTAACACTTGCTAGCCTAGTATCACACTGGAATAATTCTATAGGGATCTGTCTACATTGTCTCCCACAGCTTAATCTAACACTTGCTAGCCTAGTATCACACTGGAATAATTCTATAGGGATCTGTCTACATTTAATCCCACAGCTTAATCTAACACTTGCTAGCCTAGTATCACACTGGAATAATTCTATAGGGATCTGTCTACATTTAATCCCACAGCTTAATCTAACACTTGCTAGCCTAGTATCACACTGGAATAATTCTATAGGGATCTGCTTAAATTGTCTCCCACAGCTTAATCTAACACTTGCTAGCCTAGTATCACACTGGAATAATTCTATAGGGATCTGCTTAAATTGTCTCCCACAGCTTAATCTAACACTTGCTAGCCTAGTATCACACTGGAATAATTCTATAGGGATCTGTCTACATTGCTTCCCGCAGCTTGATCTACCACTTGCTAGCCTAGTATCACACTGGAATAATTCTATAGGGATCTGCTTAAATTGTCTCCCACAGCTTGATCTACCACTTGCTAGCCTAGTATCACACTGGAATAATTCTATAGGGATCTGTCTACATTGCTTCCCGCAGCTTAATCTAACACTTGCTAGCCTAGTTTCACACTGGAATAATTCTATAGGGATCTGTCTACATTGCTTCCCGCAGCTTGATCTACCACTTGCTAGCCTAGTATCACACTGGAATAATTCTATAGGGATCTGCCTAAATTGTCTCCCACAACTTGATCTACCACTTGCTAGCCTAGTATCACACTGGAATAATTCTATAGGGATCTGTCTACATTGCTTCCCGCAGCTTGATCTACCACTTGCTAGCCTAGTATCAAACTGGAATAATTCTATAGGGATCTGTCTACATTGTCTCCCACAGCTTAATCTAACACTTGCTAGCCTAGTATCACACTGGAATAATTCTATTGGAATCTGCTTACATTGTCTCCCACAGCTTAATCTAACACTTACTATCCTAGTATCACATTGGAATAATTCTATAGGGATCTGTCTACATTTAATCCCACAGCTTAATCTAACACTTGCTAGCCTAGTATCACACTGGAATAATTCTATAGGGATCTGTCTACATTTAATCCCACAGCTTAATCTAACACTTGCTAGCCTAGTATCACACTGGAATAATTCTATAGGGATCTGTCTACATTTAATCCCACAGCTTAATCTAACACTTGCTAGCCTAGTATCACACTGGAATAATTCTATAGGGATCTGCTTAAATTGTCTCCCACAGCTTAATCTAACACTTGCTAGCCTAGTATCACACTGGAATAATTCTATATTGATCTGTCTACATTTAATCCCACAG
This sequence comes from Prosapia bicincta, assembly GCA_036971475.1. Classification (NCBI taxonomy): domain Eukaryota; kingdom Metazoa; phylum Arthropoda; class Insecta; order Hemiptera; family Cercopidae; genus Prosapia; species Prosapia bicincta. The sequence continues at coordinate 313,342,029 of JBAIZL010000001.1, read as the reverse complement.
CTTAATCTAACACTTGCTAGCCTAGTATGACACTGGAATAATTCTATAGGGATCTGCTTAAATTGTCTCCCACAGCTTAATCTAACACTTGCTAGCCTAGTATCACACTGGAATAATTCTATAGGGATCTGTCTACATTGTCTCCCACAGCTTAATCTAACACTTGCTAGCCTAGTATCACACTGGAATAATTCTATAGGGATCTGTCTACATTTAATCCCACAGCTTAATCTAACACTTGCTAGCCTAGTATCACACTGGAATAATTCTATAGGGATCTGTCTACATTTAATCCCACAGCTTAATCTAACACTTGCTAGCCTAGTATCACACTGGAATAATTCTATAGGGATCTGCTTAAATTGTCTCCCACAGCTTAATCTAACACTTGCTAGCCTAGTATCACACTGGAATAATTCTATAGGGATCTGCTTAAATTGTCTCCCACAGCTTAATCTAACACTTGCTAGCCTAGTATCACACTGGAATAATTCTATAGGGATCTGTCTACATTGCTTCCCGCAGCTTGATCTACCACTTGCTAGCCTAGTATCACACTGGAATAATTCTATAGGGATCTGCTTAAATTGTCTCCCACAGCTTGATCTACCACTTGCTAGCCTAGTATCACACTGGAATAATTCTATAGGGATCTGTCTACATTGCTTCCCGCAGCTTAATCTAACACTTGCTAGCCTAGTATCACACTGGAATAATTCTATAGGGATCTGTCTACATTGCTTCCCGCAGCTTGATCTACCACTTGCTAGCCTAGTATCACACTGGAATAATTCTATAGGGATCTGCTTAAATTGTCTCCCACAGCTTGATCTACCACTTGCTAGCCTAGTATCACACTGGAATATTTCTATAGGGATCTGTCTACATTGCTTCCCGCAGCTTGATCTACCACTTGCTAGCCTAGTATCACACTGGAATAATTCTATAGGGATCTGCTTAAATTGTCTCTCACAGCTTGATCTACCACTTGCTAGCCTAGTATCACACTGGAATAATTCTATAGGGATCTGTCTACATTGTCTCCTACAGCTTAATCTAACACTTGCTAGCCTAGTATCACACTGGAATAATTCTATTGGAATCTGCTTACATTGTCTCCCACAGCTTAATCTAACACTTACTATCCTAGTATCACATTGGAATAATTCTATAGGGATCTGTCTACATTTAATCCCACAGCTTAATCTAACACTTGCTAGCCTAGTATCACACTGGAATAATTCTATAGGGATCTGTCTACATTTAATCCCACAGCTTAATCTAACACTTGCTAGCCTAGTATCACACTGGAATAATTCTATAGGGATCTGTCTACATTTAATCCCACAGCTTAATCTAACACTTGCTAGCCTAGTATCACACTGGAATAATTCTATAGGGAACTGTCTACATTGCTTCCCGCAGCTTGATCTACCACTTGCTAGCCTAGTATCACACTGGAATAATTCTATAGGGATCTGCTTAAATTGTCTCCCACAGCTTGATCTACCACTTGCTAGCCTAGTATCACACTGGAATAATTCTATAGGGATCTGTCTACATTGCTTCCCGCAGCTTAATCTAACACTTGCTAGCCTAGCATCACACTGGAATAATTCTAAAGGAATCTGTCTACATTTAATCCCACAGCTTAATCTAACACTTGCTAGCCTAGTATCACACTGGAATAATTCTATAGGGATCTGTCTACATTGTCTCCCACAGCTTAATCTAACACTTGCTAGCCTAGTATCACACTGGAATAATTCTATAGGGATCTGTCTACATTTAATCCCACAGCTTAATCTAACACTTGCTAGCCTAGTATCACACTGGAATAATTCTATAGGGATCTGTCTACATTTAATCCCACAGCTTAATCTAACACTTGCTAGCCTAGTATCACACTGGAATAATTCTATAGGGATCTGCTTAAATTGTCTCCCACAGCTTAATCTAACACTTGCTAGCCTAGTATCACACTGGAATAATTCTATAGGGATCTGCTTAAATTGTCTCCCACAGCTTAATCTAACACTTGCTAGCCTAGTATCACACTGGAATAATTCTATAGGGATCTGTCTACATTGCTTCCCGCAGCTTGATCTACCACTTGCTAGCCTAGTATCACACTGGAATAATTCTATAGGGATCTGCTTAAATTGTCTCCCACAGCTTGATCTACCACTTGCTAGCCTAGTATCACACTGGAATAATTCTATAGGGATCTGTCTACATTGCTTCCCGCAGCTTAATCTAACACTTGCTAGCCTAGTTTCACACTGGAATAATTCTATAGGGATCTGTCTACATTGCTTCCCGCAGCTTGATCTACCACTTGCTAGCCTAGTATCACACTGGAATAATTCTATAGGGATCTGCTTAAATTGTCTCCCACAGCTTGATCTACCACTTGCTAGCCTAGTATCACACTGGAATATTTCTATAGGGATCTGTCTACATTGCTTCCCGCAGCTTGATCTACCACTTGCTAGCCTAGTATCACACTGGAATAATTCTATAGGGATCTGCTTAAATTGTCTCTCACAGCTTGATCTACCACTTGCTAGCCTAGTATCACACTGGAATAATTCTATAGGGATCTGTCTACATTGCTTCCCGCAGCTTGATCTACCACTTGCTAGCCTAGTATCACACTGGAATAATTCTATAGGGATCTGTCTACATTGTCTCCCACAGCTTAATCTAACACTTGCTAGCCTAGTATCACACTGGAATAATTCTATTGGAATCTGCTTACATTGTCTCCCACAGCTTAATCTAACACTTACTATCCTAGTATCACATTCTAATAATTCTATAGGGATCTGTCTACATTTAATCCCACAGCTTAATCTAACACTTGATAGCCTAGTATCACACTGGAATAATTCTATAGGGATCTGTCTACATTTAATCCCACAGCTTAATCTAACACTTGCTAGCCTAGTATCACACTGGAATAATTCTATAGGGATCTGTCTACATTTAATCCCACAGCTTAATCTAACACTTGCTAGCCTAGTATCACACTGGAATAATTCTATAGGGATCTGCTTAAATTGTCTCCCACAGCTTAATCTAACACTTGCTAGCCTAGTATCACACTGGAATAATTTTATAGGGATCTGCTTAAATTGTCTCCCACAGCTTAATCTAACACTTGCTAGCCTAGTATCACACTGGAATAATTCTATAGGGATCTGTCTACATTGCTTCCCGCAGCTTGATCTACCACTTGCTAGCCTAGTATCACACTGGAATAATTCTATAGGGATCTGCTTAAATTGTCTCCCACAGCTTGATCTACCACTTGCTAGCCTAGTATCACACTGGAATAATTCTATAGGGATCTGTCTACATTGCTTCCCGCAGCTTAATCTAACACTTGCTAGCCTAGTATCACACTGGAATAATTCTATAGGGATCTGTCTACATTGCTTCCCGCAGCTTGATCTACCACTTGCTAGCCTAGTATCACACTGGAATAATTCTATAGGGATCTGCTTAAATTGTCTCCCACAGCTTGATCTAACACTTGCTAGCCTAGTATCACACTGGAATAATTCTATAGGGATCTGTCTACATTGCTTCCCGCAGCTTGATCTACCACTTGCTAGCCTAGTATCACACTGGAATAATTCTATAGGGATCTGCTTAAATTGTCTCCCACAGCCTAATCTAACACTTGCTAGCCTAGTACCACACTGGAATAATTCTATAGAGATCTGCATATACTGTCTCCCACAGCTTAATCTAACACTTGCTAGCCTAGTATCACACTGAAATAATTCTATAGAGATCTGCATATACTGTCTCCCACAGCTTAATCTAACACTTGCTAGCCTAGTATCACACTGGAATAATTCTATAGGGATGTGTCTACATTTAATCCCACAGCTTAATCTAACACTTGCTAGCCTAGTATCACACTGGAATAATTCTATAGGGATCTGTCTACATTGCTTCCCGCAGCTTAATCTAACACTTGCTAGCCTAGTATCACACTGGAATAATTCTATAGGGATCTGTCTACATTGCTTCCCGCAGCTTGATCTACCACTTGCTAGCCTAGTATCACACTGGAATAATTCTATAGGGATCTGTCTATATTGCTTCCCGCAGCTTGATCTACCACTTGCTAGCCTAGTATCACACTGGAGTAATTCTATAGGGATCTGCTTAAATTGTCTCCCACAGCTTGATCTACCACTTGCTAGCCTAGTATCACACTGGAATAATTCTATAGGGATCTGTCTACATTGCTTCCCGCAGCTTGATCTACCACTTGCTAGCCTAGTATCACACTGGAATAATTCTATAGGGATCTGTCTACATTGTCTCCCACAGCTTAATCTAACACTTGCTAGCCTAGTATCACACTGGAATAATTCTATTGGAATCTGCTTACATTGTCTCCCACAGCTTAATCTAACACTTACTATCCTAGTATCACATTGGAATAATTCTATAGGGATCTGTCTACATTTAATCCCACAGCTTAATCTAACACTTGCTAGCCTAGTATCACACTGGAATAATTCTATAGGGATCTGTCTACATTTAATCCCACAGCTTAATCTAACACTTGCTAGCCTAGTATCACACTGGAATAATTCTATAGGGATCTGTCTACATTTAATCCCACAGCTTAATCTAACACTTGCTAGCCTAGTATCACACTGGAATAATTCTATAGGGATCTGCTTACATTGTCTCCCACAGCTTAATCTAACACTTGCTAGCCTAGTATCACACTGGAATAATTCTATAGGGATCTGCTTAAATTGTCTCCCACAGCTTAATCTAACACTTGCTAGCCTAGTATCACACTGGAATAATTCTATAGGGATCTGTCTACATTTAATCCCACAGCTTAATCTAACACTTGCTAGCCTAGTATCACACTGGAATAATTCTATAGGGATCTGCTTAAATTGTCTCCCACAGCTTAATCTAACACTTGCTAGCCTAGTATCACACTGGAATAATTCTATAGGGATCTGTCTACATTGTCTCCCACGGCTTAATCTAACACTTGCTAGCCTAGTATCACACTGGAATAATTCTATAGGGATCTGTCTACATTTAATCCCACAGCTTAATCTAACACTTGCTAGCCTAGTATCACACTGGAATAATTCTATAGGGATCTGTCTACATTTAATCCCACAGCTTAATCTAACACTTGCTAGCCTAGTATCACACTGGAATAATTCTATAGGGATCTGCTTAAATTGTCTCCCACAGCTTAATCTAACACTTGCTAGCCTAGTATCACACTGGAAAATTTCTATAGGGGTCTGCTTAAATTGTCTCCCACAGCTTAATCTAACACTTGCTAGCCTAGTATCACACTGGAATAATTCTATAGGGATCTGTCTACATTGCTTCCCGCAGCTTGATCTACCACTTGCTAGCCTAGTATCACACTGGAATAATTCTATAGGGATCTGCTTAAATTGTCTCCCACAGCTTGATCTACCACTTGCTAGCCTAGTATCACACTGGAATAATTCTATAGGGATCTGTCTACATTGCTTCCCGCAGCTTAATCTAACACTTGCTAGCCTAGTATCACACTGGAATAATTCTATAGGGATCTGTCTACATTGCTTCCCGCAGCTTGATCTACCACTTGCTAGCCTAGTATCACACTGGAATAATTCTATAGGGATCTGCTTAAATTGTCTCCCACAGCTTGATCTACCACTTGCTAGCCTAGTATAACACTGGAATATTTCTATAGGGATCTGTCTACATTGCTTCCCGCAGCTTGATCTACCACTTGCTAGCCTAGTATCACACTGGAATAATTCTATAGGGATCTGTCTACATTGTCTCTCACAGCTTAATCTAACACTTGCTAGCCTAGTATGACACTGGAATAATTCTATATGGATCTGCTTAAATTGTCTCCCACAGCTTAATCTAACACTTGCTAGCCTAGTACCACACTGGAATAATTCTATAGAGATCTGCATATACTGTCTCCCACAGCTTAATCTAACACTTGCTAGCCTAGTATCACACTGAAATAATTCTATAGAGATCTGCATATACTGTCTCCCACAGCTTAATCTAACACTTGCTAGCCTAGTATCACACTGGAATAATTCTATAGGGACCTGTCTACATTTAATCCCACAGCTTAATCTAACACTTGCTAGCCTAGTATCACACTGGAATAATTCTATAGGGATCTGCTTAAATTGTCTCCCACAGCTTAATCTAACACTTGCTAGCCTAGTATCACACTGGAATAATTCTATAGGGATCTGCTTAAATTGTCTCCCACAGCTTAATCTAACACTTGCTAGCCTAGTATCACACTGGAATAATTCTATAGGGATCTGTCTACATTGCTTCCCGCAGCTTGATCTACCACTTGCTAGCCTAGTATCACACTGGAACAATTCTATAGGGATCTGCTTAAATTGTCTCCCACAGCTTGATCTACCACTTGCTAGCCTAGTATCACACTGGAATAATTCTATAGGGATCTGTCTACATTGCTTCCCGCAGCTTAATCTAACACTTGCTAGCCTAGTATCACACTGGAATAATTCTATAGGGATCTGTCTACATTGCTTCATGCAGCTTGATCTACCACTTGCTAGCCTGGTATCACACTGGAATAATTCTATAGGGATCTGCTTAAATTGTCTCCCACAGCTTGATCTACCACTTGCTAGCCTAGTATCACACTGGAATAATTCTATAGGGATCTGTCTACATTGCTTCCCGCAGCTTGATCTACCACTTGCTAGCCTAGTATCACACTGGAATAATTCTATAGGGATCTGTCTACATTGTCTCCCACAGCTTAATCTAACACTTGCTAGCCTAGTAACACACTGGAATAATTCTATTGGAATCTGCTTACATTGTCTCCCACAGCTTAATCTAACACTTACTATCCTAGTATCACATTGGAATAATTCTATAGGGATCTGTCTACATTTAATCCCACAGCTTAATCTAACACTTGCTAGCCTAGTATCACACTGGAATAATTCTATAGTGATCTGTCTACATTTAATCCCACAGCTTAATCTAACACTTGCTAGCCTAGTATCACACTGGAATAATTCTATAGGGATCTGTCTACATTTAATCCCACAGCTTAATCTAACACTTGCTAGCCTAGTATCACACTGGAATAATTCTATAGGGATCTGCTTAAATTGTCTCCCACAGCCTAACCTAACACTTGCTAGCCTAGTATCACACTGGATTAATTCTATAGGGATCTGCTTAAATGGTCTCCCACAGCTTAATCTAACACTTGCTAGCCTAGTATCACACTGGAATAATTCTATAGGGATCTGCCTACATTTGATCCCACAGCTTAATCTAACACTTGCTAGCCTAGTATCACACTGGAATAATTCTATAGGGATCTGCTTAAATTGTCTCCCACAGCTTAATCTAACACTTGCTAGCCTAGTATCACACTGGAATAATTCTATAGGGATCTGTCTACATTGTCTCCCACAGCTTAATCTAACACTTGCTTACCTAGTATCACACTGGAATAATTCTATAGGGATCTGTCTACATTTAATCCCACAGCCTAATCTAACACTTGCTAGCCTAGTATCACACTGGAATAATTCTATAGGGATCTGTCTACATTTAATCCCACAGCTTAATCTAACACTTGCTAGCCTAGTATCACACTGGAATAATACTATAGGGATCTGCTTAAATTGTCTCCCACAGCTTAATCTAACACTTGCTAGCCTAGTATCACACTGGAATAATTCTATAGGGATCTGTCTACATTTAATCCCACAGCTTAATCTAACACTTGCTAGCCTAGTATCACACTGGAATAATTCTATAGGGATCTGCTTAAATTGTCTCCCACAGCTTAATCTAACACTTGCTAGCCTAGTATCACACTGGAATAATTCTATAGGGATCTGTCTACATTGTCTCCCACAGCTTAATCTAACACTTGCTAGCCTAGTATCACACTGGAATAATTCTATAGGGATCTGTCTACATTTAATCCCACAGCTTAATCTAACACTTGCTAGCCTAGTATCACACTGGAATAATTCTATAGGGATCTGTCTACATTTAATCCCACAGCTTAATCTAACACTTGCTAGCCTAGTATCACACTGGAATAATTCTATAGGGATCTGCTTAAATTGTCTCCCACAGCTTAATCTAACACTTGCTAGCCTAGTATCACACTGGAATAATTCTACAGGGATCTGCTTAAATTGTCTCCCACAGCTTAATCTAACACTTGCTAGCCTAGTATCACACTGGAATAATTCTATAGGGATCTGTCTACATTGCTTCCCGCAGCTTGATCTACCACTTGCTAGCCTAGTATCACACTGGAATAATTCTATAGGGATCTGCTTAAATTGTCTCCCACAGCTTGATCTACCACTTGCTAGCCTAGTATCACACTGGAATAATTCTATAGGGATCTGTCTACATTGCTTCCCGCAGCTTAATCTAACACTTGCTAGCCTAGTATCACACTGGAATAATTCTATAGGGATCTGTCTACATTGCTTCCCGCCGCTTGATCTACCACTTGCTAGCCTAGTATCACACTGGAATAATTCTATAGGGATCTGCTTAAATTGTCTCCCACAGCTTGATCTACCACTTGCTAGCCTAGTATCACACTGGAATATTTCTATAGGGATCTGTCTACATTGCTTCCCGCAGCTTGATCTACCACTTGCTAGCCTAGTATCACTCTGGAATAATTCTATAGGGATCTGTCTACATTGTCTCTCACAGCTTAATCTAACACTTGCTAGCCTAGTATGACACTGGAATAATTCTATAGGGATCTGCTTAAATTGTCTCCCACAGCTTAATCTAACACTTGCTAGCCTAGTACCACACTGGAATAATTCTATAGAGATCTGCATATACTGTCTCCCACAGCTTAATCTAACACTTGCTAGCCTAGAATCACACTGAAATAATTCTATAGAGATCTGCATATACTGTCTCCCACAGCTTAATCTAACACTTGCTAGCCTAGTATCACACTGGAATAATTCTATAGGGACCTGTCTACATTTAATCCCACAGCTTAATCTAACACTTGCTAGCCTAGTATCACACTGGAATAATTCTATAGGGATCTGCTTAAATTGTCTCCCACAGCTTAATCTAACACTTGCTAGCCTAGTATCACACTGGAATAATTCTATAGGGATCTGCTTAAATTGTCTCCCACAGCTTAATCTAACACTTGCTAGCCTAGTATCACACTGGAATAATTCTATAGGGATCTGTCTACATTGCTTCCCGCAGCTTGATCTACCACTTGCTAGCCTAGTATCACACTGGAATAATTCTATAGGGATCTGCTTAAATTGTCTCCCACAGCTTGATCTACCACTTGCTAGCCTAGTATCACACTGGAATAATTCTATAGGGATCTGTCTACATTGCTTCCCGCAGCTTAATCTAACACTTGCTAGCCTAGTATCACACTGGAATAATTCTATAGGGATCTGTCTACATTGCTTCCCGCAGCTTGATCTACCACTTGCTAGCCTGGTATCACACTGGAATAATTCTATAGGGATCTGCTTAAATTGTCTCCCACAGCTTGATCTACCACTTGCTAGCCTAGTATCACACTGGAATAATTCTATAGGGATCTGTCTACATTGCTTCCCGCAGCTTGATCTACCACTTGCTAGCCTAGTATCACACTGGAATAATTCTATAGGGATCTGTCTACATTGTCTCCCACAGCTTAATCTAACACTTGCTAGCCTAGTAACACACTGGAATAATTCTATTGGAATCTGCTTACATTGTCTCCCACAGCTTAATCTAACACTTACTATCCTAGTATCACATTGGAATAATTCTATAGGGATCTGTCTACATTTAATCCCACAGCTTAATCTAACACTTGCTAGCCTAGTATCACACTGGAATAATTCTATAGTGATCTGTCTACATTTAATCCCACAGCTTAATCTAACACTTGCTAGCCTAGTATCACACTGGAATAATTCTATAGGGATCTGTCTACATTTAATCCCACAGCTTAATCTAACACTTGCTAGCCTAGTATCACACTGGAATAATTCTATAGGGATCTGCTTACATTGTCTCCCACAGCTTAACCTAACACTTGCTAGCCTAGTATCACACTGGAATAATTCTATAGGGATCTGCTTAAATGGTCTCCCACAGCTTAATCTAACACTTGCTAGCCTAGTATCACACTGGAATAATTCTATAGGGATCTGCCTACATTTGATCCCACAGCTTAATCTAACACTTGCTAGCCTAGTATCACACTGGAATAATTCTATAGGGATCTGCTTAAATTGTCTCCCACAGCTTAATCTAACACTTGCTAGCCTAGTATCACACTGGAATAATTCTATAGGGATCTGTCTACATTTAATCCCACAGCTTAATCTAACACTTGCTAGCCTAGTATCACACTGGAATAATTCTATAGGGATCTGTCTACATTTAATCCCACAGCCTAATCTAACACTTGCTAGCCTAGTATCACACTGGAATAATTCTATAGGGATCTGTCTACATTTAATCCCACAGCTTAATCTAACACTTGCTAGCCTAGTATCACACTGGAATAATACTATAGGGATCTGCTTAAATTGTCTCCCACAGCTTAATCTAACACTTGCTAGCCTAGTATCACACTGGAATAATTCTATAGGGATCTGCTTAAATTGTCTCCCACAGCTTAATCTAACACTTGCTAGCCTAGTATCACACTGGAATAATTCTATAGGGATCTGTCTACATTGCTTCCCGCAGCTTGATCTACCACTTGCTAGCCTAGTATCACACTGGAATAATTCTATAGGGATCTGCTTAAATTGTCTCCCACAGCTTGATCTACCACTTGCTAGCCTAGTATCACACTGGAATAATTCTATAGGGATCTGTCTACATTGCTTCCCGCAGCTTAATCTAACACTTGCTAGCCTAGTATCACACTGGAATAATTCTATAGGGATCTGTCTACATTGCTTCCCGCAGCTTGATCTACCACTTGCTAGCCTAGTATCACACTGGAATAATTCTATATAGATCTGCTTAAATATTCTCCCACAGCTTGATCTACCACTTGCTAGCCTAGTATCACACTGGAATAATTCTATAGGGATCTGTCTACATTGCTTCCCGCAGCTTGATCTACCACTTGCTAGCCTAGTATCACACTGGAATAATTCTATAGGGATCTGTCTACATTTTCTCCCACAGCTTAATCTAACACTTGCTAGCCAAGTATCACACTGGAATAATTCTATAGGGATCTGCTTAAATTGTCTCCCACAGCTTAATCTAACACTTGCTAGCCTAGTACCACACTGGAATAATTCTATAGAGATCTGCATATACTGTCTCCCACAGCTTAATCTAACACTTGCTAGCCTAGTATCACACTGAAATAATTCTATAGAGATCTGCATATACTGTCTCCCACAGCTTAATCTAACACTTGCTAGCCTAGTATCACACTGGAATAATTCTATAGAGATCTGCATATACTGTCTCCCACAGCTTGATCTACCTCTTGCTAGCCTATTCTCACGTTAGAATACTTCTATTGCCACCTGCTTGATGTAGTTGAAAGTTATTGTAATGTCATTACAAATTTTTAATAGTCTGACTAACAGTTTAGAATTGTAAAATCCAAAGTTTCTCGTAATTTCGAAACAAGATTAAAAATTTTAATGATTTTAATTTTATAAGAAAACACTAAGCAAAAGCGAAGTGAGAGGTTTAGGTGGGTAAAGTTTCAAATACGGTTTTTTCTTGAATCATGTTGAATATCTTGAATTCTGAAATTTTTGTAAATAAAGTCACTAGGGTTAACTTTAAAAAATTGAAATTAGTACGCTTGAAGTGAATTTAGTGACCTGGCTTGAAGTCAGTGGGCTAACGTGAAGTCAGTAGTCCTAGCTTGAAGTCGGTAGGCTTGACTTGAAATCCGTAGCCCTAGCTTGAAGTCAGTGGGTTTATCGTGAAGTCAGTATGCCTGATTTGAAGTCAGTGGCGTTGGTGTGAAATCAGTAGGCCTGGTTTGAAGTCAGTGGGCTTGACTTGAATTCAGTAGCCCTAACTTGATATTGGTGGGCTTGAAGTGAAGTCAGTAGGCCTGATTTGAAGTCAGTGGCGTTGGTGTGAAATCAGTAGGCCTGGTTTGAAGTCAGTTGGCTTGACTTAAAATCAGTAGCCCTAACTTGATATTGGTGGGCTTGACGTGACGCCAGTAGGCTTGACTTGAAGTCGGTAGCCCTAACTTGATATTGGTGGGCTTGACGTGAAGTCAGTAGGTCTGGTTTTGAAGTCAGTGAGCTTGACGTGAAGTCAGTATGCCTTACATAAAGTCCGTTGAATTGAATTGAAGTCAGCAGGCCTGGTTAAAAAGTTACTAGGCTTGGCATGAAGTCAGTAGGACTGGCTTGAAGTCAGTATGCCTGATATGAAGCCCGTTGGCTTGATGTGAAGGTAGTAGGCTAGTCTTGAAGTCACTATGTCTGACTTGAAGTTGGTTGGCTTGATGTGAAGTCATTTGTCCTCATTTGAAATCAGTATCCCTAACATTGAGTCAGTTGGCTTTACATGAAGTCAGTGGGCCTGGCTTAGAGTCAGTTGGTTTGACAAGAAGTCAGTAAGGCCTGGTTTGAAGTCAGTACGTCTGACGCGAAGACGGTATGCCTGATATGGAGTTAGTTGGCACAGCATGAAGTCAGTTGGTTTGACTTTAAATAAGTAAGTTTTCTGTGAAGTCAGTAGCCTTGAAGCCATTCAAGCTGTAATAAACCCAAAAAATCCGAGCATAAATCACTATTAAAGGAGACATCATGGTTCGCGTGGGCAGGTTCTCTTTGACCCTCCCGTTTTAACTAATTTAATTACGACTGTCGTTTTGTATTCCTACATTGTTTTTATTCAGATACGGGATGTGGAAGTGCTTGCGCACCACCATAAGGATCGAACAAACTGTACTGCTTGCTGAGGCAATCAGACACATGAGTGATGCTTCCTGCAAGCACAGGACGCCGTCACATGAACAATAATTCCGGATAACTCACCCCATGACCTGCGCTTAGCAGTAATTGTACGTTATGTAAACCCCAGGGCTTACAGAATAATTGCTTTACAACGTGCAAGCAAAGTTAAGCCTGAGCTGTAATCACGAATCGTTAAAGCAGGATTATACGACGGTCAAAGGCAATCACACACCAACTCTATCCTGGCCTATGATTTGTGACTGATTTGACTAACTGTCGTTGCATTTTGATAAACAGTCGACGATGAAAGTTGTAAATTGTCGAGCTTCTATCAAGTGTATTTGCTCGTTAAAATGTTATTGTTTTTTGTACTTAATTATTGTTATGGTGTTAGACTTATAGAAAATAAAACCATTGACACCTATTCCTGATACAGAAACCAGTGTCTTAACCAAGGGGTGCAAATGTTCATCAAGGACCATGGAATAGACTTAGAACTACATTAGACAACCACAGATACCGAATAACGATTTTACATTCTATAAACATATTTTACTCAAAATGTTAACCTCAAACGTTTCATAACAAAAATTCAAATATTATCAGACACTTTCAATTAAAAATGTATTAAATAAAGTTATTTAAATAATATACAAACTGTATATCATAATATAATACAATTACACACTATGTTATTATAATATAATTATGTTAATTTATAATGTTATAAATATAATAATATAATATAACAAGTAATAAAAACAAACATAAAACAATTCCTACTGAGGTCAACAAAAAGAATTATTATTCTAGTTACTCCATATTAAATAATTACAATTAGTATAAATAACATATGCGTTAAAACAGCTGTGCCACCACATTACGTATAACATAAAGTCAGCTGTTTTATGAAATCATATGTTATCGCTTATTTTAAGCCAAATGGGACGAAATAACTATATTCCATACCATGCCCCTTTTGTGAAACGTTTCTCTTCCAAATAAAACTAAAATTAATTCAATAAATTTAAGTAATGAATTATTATTTGAAAAAGCCTTAATTAAAATCAATTATCATCCATTATAAGTTTAAAAAACTGTATTTGAACTTGAGTGGATGAATAAAAAGTATTTTATAACAATTGAAAACTTGAACTATATATATATATATATATATATATATATATATATAAAGAACTAAGTCAAATACAAATACAAGTATTATAATTGAATTTACAATTAATCTTGTAAATTCAATTATAATTCTTGTATTTGTATTTTGACTTAGTTCTTTATTAATACACAAGAATACATATTGATATATATATATATATATATATATATATATATATATATATATATATATTTAATAAATTTAAAATATTTCAAACACAAGAATACTTTTAATGAATATATTTATTCAAAGCTTTTCGCCGATAAAAAAGTATCAGCATCTTCAGGAAAAATAATTATCTCTGTTGTATGATTACTTCATTATTTTTATCTTTGTTCATTTTTAATATATCTAGTTTTTTGGTTAGAGTGTTCATTTTTCTTTGTCTATATTTAAACAAAAAGTTATTAATTTTATTAAATTTTTCTTCCCATTTTGTTTTATCCATAAAAATGCCATATATTACAAGAAAACATATCACCATATTTAATATATATATATATATATATATATATATATATATATATATATATATATATATATATATATATATATATATAGGGAGCTAATCAGGAGGAATCGAATAATAAATATTATAAAACAAATGACAAGCCGGTTGAATATCGAGTCAGACGTTTATCTATTTAATGTGATGTTTCGAGAACTGATTTGTTGTCCTTATCAAGCCTGTAGTGCTATGAAGTGAGTAGCCTAATGGGAGGAGGCAAAACATCAAACCCCTTACACTTCAATAAGAACTTTCTTAAAAGAATCCCTGTTTATTCGGTAGGTCGAAGAACGTACTTGGTAAAGTGTATTGGGTTCGATGTTTTGCCTCTCATATTACTCACTTAAACATTAAATGTAAGGACTTTGTGATTCTTAGCCCTATAGGCTTAATGAGGGCAACAATTCAGTTTCCGAAACGTTGCACTAAGTACATAACTTTTTCACTCGATATTCAACCGGCTTGTCATTAGTGTTCAAGTAAACATGAATAAATATTATAAATAAATAGTTTTAAACTATTATATAATAATATAATATAAAGATAGAGTATGTTAATAGCAGCTTTTAAGAAATAACTGTTATTTAAACCTACTCTTGAAGTATTCTAGCACCAGTAATAGATCTATTAGGCGAGGGTTACTTTACCCTTAGCTTTAAAAGATAAAATGTATTCAAAATTATAGAAACATTTAAACTGAAACCAGAACAACGAACTGACAGAATGGTAGAAGAAGGAAGCGCATAAGCTCTCTGTTACTAAAGTAGATTTTTTAAAGCGAAAACAGTAATTTTAAAAATAAGGAGCGTGCAAAAAGGACGAAGAATTTAGACGACCTTAAGAAAAAATGCATGAGAGGCTACGATTATCTATATTAAGAAAAAGCACGACCATTGCTATACGAGACAAAAGTAAGGTAAGCGATGGAAGGGAGAATTTGTCAAGGAGTCGAGGAAGAGGATCAGTTTAGTTTTGGAGGAGGAAGGGGACGTTCCCTGCTAGTGAGGACAGAAGTCCGGGCAGCCGCAGAGAGAATAGCCTAACCCTGGAAGTCGGCGATAGAATAGTCCTACCTTAGGAAGCGAAGATAAAGGATAAGGAAGAGGTTCCACCGTGATCTTGGGCACATTATGGATCACGAAGCCAACGCACGAGATCTCTGAGGATTGAATAAGCTACTCCAACTAAGCAAAATTGATAAAACAGACATAACAACTAACTTAATAAGATACAAATCATAACACAGTATCCTCTCGTCTAGAGATAAATCCACTAACTATAGTTGTTTAAGACAATATTAGATTTCAGACTAACAACTGTTAATTTGTGAAACGTTCTTACTGTCTGTGTTAAATATGAAACTAGCTAATAATTCATAAATTTCTAGTATTGAAAACGTAAGTTAGTAGTTAAGTGTTTTAGTAGATTAAAGTTCAATTTATTAAGTAATCAGTGAGTGTTTTTGTAAAGACCAGATAATCTGTCATTAATTTTAATCTGTTCCAAATACAGATTTGGTACCCATCAATAAATTCAATTAATTTCCATTTCTTGATTCCATATTCACGTGAGCTACTAGTAATCACCAAACACTTTTAAATGTTTTCAACTTGCCTATAGTAGCAGGTCTGAGTTGACAATGGAACACATCTCCCGAAACGGCCGTCCTCAACAAACAAAGTAAGAGCTACTATAGGCAAGTTTAAAACATTTGTAAGTGTTAGTCAATTAATTTTAATATTAATAATAAATTTAAATTATATTATTTATGTTTTCCAACATAACAAAAGCAATGGTATATTATAGTTGACCAATGTATGTGAGCGAAGTGTTATGTTATATTATACCATTATTCTTATATTATATATTAAATAGTATCACATATATTAAATCAATAATATTATTATTTTATTATTATTAATTTTTTAATAATATTGTAAATATATGTATGAATATATTAATTAATATTGTATTTATTTATTGAAAGAAATACATAGTTTAGTATCATCATATCCCTTTTCAGAGCTTCCTGATGCCTCTGAAGACAATATACAATACCCACTCCATTACTTTTCTGGTTTTATACTTTTACCATTAGACAATCTCCACCAATTTTTCTTCCACCTTCTAACCAGGACCGAAGAAGATAGAAAATTAGGAGTCGAAACATAATAATTGATTTATATATCAACCGTTTTTTTCTTAATACAGTATAAAAACTTGTGAGCGTATACAGAACCAACTAAATATATTTAAAAAGGTTTTCAAAACTGAAGTCCAGTTTCAGGGTTGGTGGTACGAAAAATGCAGAAAGCAAAAGACGCGTACATGAGGAAACAATAACAATTTACGAGTGTAAGTCGTAAATTTGACGACAAGCGAAAACACTGTACAGACCAGACTCCAGTTGTCAACCCAAGTTATCTACCCCTAAACTATTTGCTAATAACTTTCAAGGTTTTGGATTTCCTCCATCAAAATGGATCAAAAAAGGGTTTCCACTTTGCCTGTGTTCACTTTACTTTTAATTGTCGAGGTGATGGGTTCGATTTCATTGAAAACAAACTTATCAAAAGAGGCTGAAACTTAGTTTCCTATGCACATGAGACTGGGGGTGCACTTAGAATCCAATAACTGGATTAGGTTAGACCCAAGAAATCATATGGTAAGATCAAATAAACTGGTCAAGTTGTAATATATATTAAAATTTTAAAAAATCTGTAAAATGAAAAAGATTTGAAAAATTTAAAATATAAAACAACAAAAATTACAAGCTGACTTTAACCACGCCAAAATGAAAGCGTGTTATTTCTCTTCTACCAGTCCAAAGCCTGGAAAAGTGTGATGAAAATCACGTTTAATAGATACAGTTTTAAAGGATTTCCTGCCCCGAGGAACTAAGCGACACCTATGTTTAGCTATGAGGTAAATACATTTATGTAGCTCAATGCTTTTAAAAGATCTGTGTTTGCCTAAACGTTGTATGCATTTTTCGTCTGTCACAATGTTCTGATGTCTTACTCTCGTAATTTGTTACAAACTTGATCATGTACGCATCCTTCGCAATATTCTTGATGTACGCATCCTTCGCAATATTCTTGATGTACGCATACTTCGTGTATTCTCGGGATTTCTCAATACATCAAATCATGTGAAACAGTAATTTACTATTTGTAGTATTACTAAAAAAATTTTACAACACTCTACTAGACGCGATACAACTCCAAAATTCCCTTCTGTCAATGACAATTTGCCGGTTGAAATTTGGCTTAATTTTATTTCGGGAAGGGTAAAGTTGAGAGAGCAAAGTTCGGCAAAATTAATCGAGTTTTAAAATAAATCAATTTCGTTGGAAATAATCCCACTTCGATACGGCACCGACTATACCGTGCCCGAGCACTGCTCAGTTTGGCTCGAGTTTAATGAGAGGATGACGTCACGCGGGTCGAAGTTTTAAAAACTGTCAACATCGTTTCGATCAACTTCTCCTTGAATAAAAAGCATCTTTCAACGTTATAATCACGTAAAAAAAATTAATCTCAATGTTAAAAGGAAGGTGTTATTTTGGTTAGCGGAATTTAACTTTTATAAATGTAAAAGTTTTACCAAGTTACGAACTTGGCATTCTTAACTTGTTCGTCAGTGTTTTCTTTTATACTTTGATTACTACTCCCATATTGATATTACTTAAAAGTTGTGTAGAATACTTTTTTTGTAGTGTAGAATACACTACAAGAAAACAGTATTGCATAACACTGTTATTATATATATATATATATATATATATATATATATATATATATATATATATATATAATAAATTACAAATATTTCAGAAACAGGAATACTTTTAATGAATATATTTATTTTATGAATATATTTATCGGCGAAAAGTTTGAATAAATATATTCATTAAAAGTATTCTTGTTTTTGAAATATTTTAAATTTATTAACTATATTACAAGAAAATAAATCACCATAATATATCACCTTTAATATATATATATATAATTTAAACTTTTTTAAAATCTTTAAATGAGTTTAATAAATGTTAAATCATACCGGTAAGAATTAAAACAGTTAACTCTAAATCTCACTATACATTATTTTGTTAAAACAAACACACGAAACGCGTCAACAGAGGAGAATATTGAATCGTTAGAAATGACGGAAAACTGTACTCAAGCATATAAGGCTAATATTTATTTCTGTTAATAATAAAACAATTCAGGTGACAAAGAATATTCATTAGATTTTTACTGAACACAACAAATTCATTTGAAGTTAGTTCTTAAAGCCATTTCAAAAATAGGATTAAAAATAGATAACTTATCAGTATTATTATATTGAATTATTTGTATTGAGATTTATCAAAATTTAAATAAATCAATATATTTATTACCTAATCAAAACCATTTAATAATAATCTTTACCCTTAACAATGTTCAATTAATAATATAACATAACCTAAGTGAAAACAGCTGTTTTAAAACATAACCTATAACACAAAATCAGCTGTTTCATGAAATCATATGTTATCATTAAATTCACTTTGATGTAACTCACAGCGTAATCTGGTGGAAATTTACTGTCGCGAAATTGTATGTTTATATCCATCTATATGTTTTGGTAGGGGTCGCTATAGATATTTTCACTTCAAAAACAAAATAAAATCTTAGGCCTAAGTATTGGAAATATATCAATAATATAAATAAAAAAGTTTTATGATTTTGTTGATGGTATTGTTCCAAGTTTCCAAATTTCTCGAGACTTCAAGCTGCGTGAGGTTGTTAATTGTCAGGTTTCTAGTATAACTGGCTGATTGAATAAACACTTATAGACTACTCCAGAAGCAAGCTAACTGTATTTTACCTGTTCGCCATTCCTTACGTTGTGTTAAATCCAACATCAGACGGCCATCTTTGATTGATGCGGACAATCATTTGCCGGACACGCAGTTCATTACCAACCCCCCTGACTGGACTACCCTTCATCTACTCTTGATTGTCAGCCTCGTGAAACATTCATCTAGCGTCCTGTCCCGTAGCCTGTCTCGTTATATTATAAAATGTACGAGGAATCTTAAAGTGTAAGTAAACATAATTCCTTAGTTCGTGTAGTGGTTTTTTGTATTGTTTTGTTTTGTTAATACTTTATGGTTAAGCAAAATACTTATATTATTATCTAATTTTTGCAAAATACATTTCTTCACATTTTAAACAGAATTACATCCCAAAGCCATTATTTCAAACACAATGTTGGGTACGTGTGTGTGTGTGTGTATGTGTCTGTGTGTGTGTATATATATATATATATATATATATATATATATATATATATATATATATATATATATTACCCCAGAGCACCCCCAGAGCACAAAGGGATACTTGAAGTAATGACAAGTTGTTAGCAGGGCAGTTAATGCAAGGGCTAAGGAGGAGGCGGGGGTACGTCGGGTGTTTTGAAGTTGGAATCGTTTGCGGGTTTCTGAAAACCTCAGAGCTTAGGAAGTGGTTTTCTTGTTGACCTTGAATGTTTCTATCTTCTATTAGGTTTTAATCGGCGTTAAAATGCCCTCATTCACATTTTTTAAAAGTTACCAGCTTTTTTTAAAAGTATTTATTGGTTTTGTCGAATTGGGTACATTTATACTTCGAATATGACATAATACGATCTTATCGCCTCGAAAGGTTTCCCTAAAGGAAAACGGACCATGCTCTAAAGGAACCAGTCCCTTTAATCAATTTAAAAAATAGGTAGAATATAAAGAAAGGTACAGACCAAACCAGAATGAATTCCGTTGTTATTTCCTTGTTCTGATAACTGCATAAATACAAAGGTACAAATGAACGTACGATGTAATACGGTTCTGATACAGTCCAAACAACTGTTATACATTCTCTTACGGACTTTCCTTTTCCCTCAGTTTCCTTTTATTATTATTATTAATAATTCCTTATTAATTTTATTTATTATTGTTATTTTTATCTCGCTTACCTTACGTCCTTTTGTCCTTCTCTTCTTTCTTTTCCCTGATTTAACCACTAACTTAGTCCGTAAGAAAATAATAATCCATCTCTCGAAGTTGTATTCTATTACAACACTTGTATTTCAAGAGATAAATCTCTCAGGTGAACAAACTCCTGAATTTTCCAAAAACAGCAAATAACCAGCGACAAGCCTTTTAAGCCATTATCGGGGTCATGGATCCTTTGAGAGACACTCTGGCTTAAAGACTATATTTGAATTCTGCACTAGCGAGTCTTACATTAAATTAAATAATAAACAGCTAAAAAATAACAATTTTTTATTTTAATTTGAAATTTCTTAATTATTTAATTTACAGCTTTTCGTATATTATTATTATTATTATCTTTATTAAATGCAATTAGTTAAATTTAAGTACTCTTAATTATTTATAAATAGTGTTTAAATAAAATAATATGGCGAATAGGTATCTTTACATTATAGCAGTTTAACCTCTTTCTATTATTTATCTATTTCCCTTTATTAATTTTGGTAATTGCCCATGTGACTTATTGATTACATGTTTACTCTTAACTTCTTTATATTTTAACTTACAATTCATATCTGTATTTAATTGAATACCCCAAAATTAATAATTACCCGTAATTGGGCAAAGTACATATTTACTACTAAAACCTAACTTTCATTCCTCATGTGTTACATAATTTTAATTACAATTGATATATTTATCTTCATACAATTACTTTAAAGATTTCTTCCTACTTTTATCATTTATACATGTTTATCATGAATTTATCCAATTATATTTTGATTAACAATCTATTTATCTTTAAAACATTTTTTACATAGCCTGTATTTAAACTGAATTATTTTACTCACATTTCTTCCTGTTGGCTAGTAATATTTGATTTCAGGTTCATTAAGCATTCTTCATTATTTCAATAACTTCGTAACAGAACCACATTCTTCTTAAACATTAGCCTATAAGTAATTCCATCTACACCTTACAAGATATTTACTACTCAAACACATAACATGATTATATCTAAACAAAAGGCTATGAATATTTTATATTTAGAAATTTTAATTATATCTGAATAGATCGTTTATTTATTTATCTATAAAAGCCATTTTGAAGTTAACCCTATTTAAGCATATTATGAACTATCTTACTGATGTAGTTCAGATTAAATTTCATATTTAATTTTCGAATGAATGTGTTTATTAAATTTCGAATAGTATGAAATAAAATCATTATTAAAAAAAAGAATTAAAGATTTGTAAAAACCTAGTCAGATACTGAATTTTGTTCACTTCATTGGAATCTAGAGCTTGTAAGTTTCTTTGTTTCTGATAACAGAATTTTAATCTTTTAGGCCGCCTCATTTTCTTTCTGGAACTTGATGTTGTTGTTCCCGCATCTTCCGTCCACCCTGCACACTCTAATGATGACCTCACTTCATTTTATTCTTTGAATTTAACAAATACAACATTGAAAAACCAAACAACACGACCGTCCTTACTGTCGGTCGTTCCGGGAGAGTGTCTCCAACTGACGTCAACGGCTTCGTTTGCCTAAACAGCATATTTCTTCTTCTTCCTTTTCCACCAATAAGCTTTCTGTTACTTTGGCCACGATTGATTGTTTGTGCTCAACTTCTTGTATTTTCATTTATAGGCTTTTTCTACAACCAATTATTTTGTTGAATGACTTAGTTACATTTTCTTTTCTTCCTCAGCCAAATTTCACTTTTATATTGTGTCCAATTACGTTTTTTTACTTAAGCCCTGACCCTGGTCCTTTTTTACGTAGTTTACGTCCTGGTCTTTCGTTTACGCTTGGGTCAGCCATCTTGCCATATCATTACAAACTGCTATTGCGTCCGTATACATTCACGTTTTTTTACTTAAGCCCTGACCCTGGTCCTTTTTTACGTAGTTTACGTCCTGGTCTTTCGTTTACGTTTGGGTCAGCCATCTTGCCATATCATTACAAACTGCTATTGCGTCCGTATACATTCAAATTGGCTTTAAAATCCTGCTGTACGACTATGTCTACTACAAAACGTGAGACCTCGTGAACGAGGATAGTTCTTAGCTTAACGTTAACTATTTTTAGCTTAAATATTCATTTTGCCTAAATATGAATTTCTTGTTAGTTTAACATTACTTTATTATTAATTGTTATTATTTATTGAAATTCATTTAGCTAAATTAATATGTTATTGAATTTATTTAAGATGGACTATCTAGTCAATTACCAAGTCTCTTATCATTGTTGTTTTGGTATCAACTCACATTCAAGTCTCGACAGAAATCCACTAAAATCATCTTATTGTGGATCACCTGCTTGTAGTTTCCTTTTAGTAAACGCTCCTTTTGTTCATACCTTACATTTTTATATCTTATTTTATATCGTTTAACTCCTTTCAGCCGAATTTATCCCCTGAAAAAACTTTCATCTATCATAGCCAAGCCATAAGAACACTAGATTTCGTTTAGCTGACTTTATTTTACTATTTTAAAGAAAATATTAACTTTTTGACTAAAAATTTCCTCTGACACAACATCTCATATATTTAACATGAAGTTCGAAGACCTTAATTCCTTTGGTGTGGGATATATAAGATAATCATAACTAGTGTGAGCAGCTCTGCTTGGTTGACGGTACTGCTCCAGTACTTCGTGCCTATACACATTAGTTTCTTTTCCCTACATTTAAAATCTTGTCCAATACCGGCATTCCTTTACAATTTACTGTTTAATAATGTGTAAGTGAATTTAATACATCTTACTTTTGTAAGAGGTAATACAAAGGTTAATATTATTGTATTCCATCTTCACTTAAGCTACTAGTTTTACACTAAAACACTCAAACACACATTGATATGTAACAACACTAGGGATTAAACACCATAAAACATATACCCCAGACCACTGCATATACCGCTACAATGATTAATAAACTATATAATCGACTACAAAATAAACTCAACAACCCAACCCCAACACGACAAACCCATAAACACTTAACAATACGATACAGATAATGCAAAACTCAGAAACTAAGCAATACATTTTGTAAATTAATTACAGGATACCCTACTTCACACGCACCACCCTCAAGAAACAATTAAAATTCAACTTCATAAGCAAAGACATTTTGAATTCTGAAGGCATGTACAACTAGCTTGCAAGATTCTATAAAGCCCAAATAGGAAGAACAATTTATACCCGCTACTAAGAACGAATAAAAGTATTTACAAACGAAATCACACAATAAAGCTTTGCCGATTACCTCATATTCACAAAGCACAACTACACAAACATAAAATCAAAACCTACAAATTCTACACCGAACGATATGAAATATACAAACATTTAAAGCTACACGCAACACACATACTTAACATGCAATTACATTATCACAAACATACACTTTTTGACATCATAACCACCCCCCGCAACAAAATTCACCCAATATGCCTATCCTACCTCCCCTTAATCCCATCCCAACAGTTAGAGGTCAGTTACGATCTGAGTTGACAATGGGATATATTCTCCGAAACGTCCGCCCTGAACAATCAACATATTAAGTCCAACTACAGTCACCACATTTCTTTCGAGGATTCCTTGTTGTCACAAAGAGCGACGAGTAAAATGCTCAAAATGAAGTCATCCCGTAGAGAAGGTACCTCGATAAAAGTCAGTAAATTGGGCAAAATGAAGTCATCCCGTAGAGAAGGTACCTCGATAAAAGTCAGTAAAAATGCTCAAAAGGAAGTCATCGCCTAGAGAAGGTACCTCGATAAAAGTCAGTAAATTGGGCAAAATGAAGTCATCCCGTAGAGACGGTACCTCGATGAAAGTCAGTAAAAATTGGCAAAATGAAGTAACCCCGTACAGAAGGTACCTCAATAAAAGTCAGTAAAAATGGGCAAAATGAAGTAAGCCCGTAGAGAAGGTACCTCAATAAAAGTCAGTAAAAATGGGTAAAATGAAGTTATGCCGTAGAGAAGGTACCTTGATAAAAGTCAGTAAAATAATTTCCCGTAATCGAATAACAAAGCAAAACGTACCGCATAGCTGGAGTACCCACTCCGGCACCCAGCTTCCGATTCGAGATGAGAGTTCACCAAGTCGTACAAAAACAAGGCAGCAATGACTTAATCAACATAACTCGATAAGGCTCGGCTACAATTTACGTATTTTACATATTTACAGTAACGCCATCTTGAATTTACATTCTCCTTGTTTATATTGCTCTTTGTATGACGTCACACTTCGTTAAGCCGCGCGTGTTATGTAAATGCAAGGATTAGAGAAAGGATGCGTGAAAAGCTGCACCGAGAAATGAAGACAGTTTGCCCGCCGCAGAAAGGTGCTGCAGCAAAGGTTTAGAACATATAGTAAGTTTCCCGTGCGTTCTTGAAATTACAATTGAAAATATTTCATAATTTGACCTAAAACAAACGTATAGAACTTGCTACATTTTTACAGCTATAATCTCATTCCACAATTCCATTCCAGTGTGTTCACTCAACTCTGCCCGAAAGCCTCTTTCCCATACGAAGACAGTAAGAAAATATAAATACAACTGATTGAGGATTGATCCGTATAAATACACAAAATTAATACATTAGTACATACCTGAATAATTAAAAAACAATTACGTAATCCTTTCTGCCAACAATAGCCAAGTCAAACAGGATTTTGAAAGGGATGAGGTTGTGCGGAGGGAGGTTAATATTTTTTATATTAGTAAGTTCACGAGTAAAAACGTGTCAATTAAAGTAAGGAACATGGTTTTAGTTTGTTGATTTTAAAACCAAACTAAAATGTTTCAGTTTTTCTTCCTCTGCTGGTCTCACAAGTGAAGAATTATTAAAAATATGAGTGGTGCGTGTGAGAAGAATGACTCACATCCCCATGACACCCTTTCTCTCTCTTTGCCCCTACGGCATAGCAAACTGTTACTTGTGATTTCATATCCCCGTTAATTTAAAATGGAAAAATCAAATTTAATTTTTTTATAACTAAAATTTGCCTGCCATCAATCCCTTATAAATAGTAGTTAAAGAAGTTTTTATTATTTTTTTTACCAGAATCTTTGTCTAGTTTATTTTATTTCTTATATCCACTTTGATAGAGACAGTCCCGTTGTTGGGTCTAGATTTATATAAAATATAAACAATATACAATTAACAGGTACAGAGCAGCATAATAACAGCATCACGTTTATAACTCCCGTGTTTCATCAGCGCCATGCGACATTGTTAGGTATGGCTTCCTGTATCCTATAACGTAATAGTTTCCTCTGGAGTTTTTATTTCCTCCCGTAATAGAAACTGATATTTTCTCGGCTCTTTCCTTTTGTTATATCTAGCTTCTTGATCGAATATATTTTTTATGTCCAGGTAGGCAAAGTGGTCAGTCAGTACGCAAGTATGTATGGACAGGTAGGCAAAGTGGTCAGTCAGTACGCAAGTGTGTATGGACAGGTAGGCAAAGTGGTCAGTCAGTACGCAAGTGTGTATGGACAGGTAGGCAAAGTGGTCAGTCAGTACGCAGGTGTGTATGGACAGGTAGGCAAAGTGGTCAGTCAGTACGCAAGTGTTGGAGTCAGCTTTGGTAGATTAAACAGCTCCAGTATCGACTTTAATCAGCCTGTGCCTTGTCTATTCGATAGTCAATAGTTTAAGCCAGCGTTTTGTCTTGCCGCGCGCCTAACCCCCACCTAACACACAGTTTCCTCCCCCCAGTCTTTTGCTTGCCGTAGACAGACCAGCACGTCCGTTGCGGGTTTTTAACGTATTAGCTAACCTCGTGGACGTTAAGTTCGCCCCGCGTATGTCTAAATTTAAGTGTTTCGAGTTGTACCTGTTTTATATGTTCGTTAACCGCGAAAGTGCAGATTATTTTAAGCCAAGTGCCGTGTTCGAATGCGCCTTAACCTCGCCGTTACAAGCCGTCGCTACGGAGTCGCTCGCGCTTATTTAAAGACTTATTCAACTGTGAATAGCATTAGAATTGAACCCCGTTTATTAAGTTTTACAGCACGAGCCGTCTGACCATCACCACTTCACCCAGGGCCCTGCTGCAAAAGTCCAGAAGACATCAAACCTACCGTGCACGTAACCCCTTTCTTCAGCTTAGGGTAAGTGTTAATCAGTTCCAAATATTTTTAACATAAACTTGTGCCTATTTTCCCGAGGCTTAATTAGTGATAAACACTGTTATTATTTGTCGATTAGGCGTTTCTGCCGCCTGCCTTCATTTTATTCATGTGCAATTTCAGTCACGTTAATGACCGCGACTATCTCTCTCTTTCGTCTTATTTCTAATATTTTAGCGGAGCTGACGCCTCCAGCAAGTGTGTATGGACAGGTAGGCAAAGTGGTCAGTCAGTACGCAAGTGTGTATGGACAGGTAGGCAAAGTGGTCAGTCAGTACGCAAGTGTGTATGGACAGGTAGTCATGATTCAAGTCAGAAAGAGCGGCTAACCATGACCCCGGTGAGCAAGAATTGTCAGCCAAGACCGACATCAGCAAGAACGGTTAACGAAGCCTCAAGTCAGCAAAAGCGGTTAATCGGGACCCAGGTCATCAAGGACGGTTAGTCGAGAGCCAGGTCAGCAAGGACGGTTAGGTGGAGCTCCGATGAGCAAGAATTGTCAGCCAAGACCCACATCAGCAAGAACGGTTAACAAAGTCCCAAGTCAGCAAAAGCGGTTAGTCGGGACCCAGGTCAACAAGAATGGTTAGCCAAGACCCACATCAGCATGAACTGTTAACGAAGCCGCAAAGCAGCAAAAGCGGTTAGTCGGGACCCAGGTCAACAAGAATGGTTAGCCATGATCCACATCAGCATGAACGGTTAACGAAGCCCCAAATCAGCAAAAACTGTTAGTTGGTACCCAGGTCATCAAGGACGGTTAATCTGGACCCAGGTCAGCAAGGATGGTTAGGTGGAGCCCTGATCAACAAGAATGGTTAGCCAAGACCCACATCAGCAAGAATGGTTAATAAAGACCCACATCAGCAAGAACAGTTTACGAAGGCCCATGACAGGAAAACACTGTTAGCTAGGACCCAGGCCAGCAAGGACTCTCAGCCAAGACCCAGGTCAGTAAACTTTGTTATAGGTCAAATTTCGAATTCGTTAAAACTGATTTATATGTATATGTTATTCTTGTATTATAACGGCTTAAATGTTACACCACCAATTTTTGACTAGTGATTCTCACATTTGATTCTCATCTGTTCTAGTTTGATTGGAGATTTTCTTTTCCAGCGGCTTGTCTACTCAAACCAATAAAATATTGGTTCAGCTGAAACTAACGATCCAGCAAGTTCGCAGATAGAGAGAAAAGAATTTAACGAATAACGAATTTTGTGTGACCATGGATTGAATGATTGAAGTACTCTCCATGGTTGGTTCACTAATTTGGAAGTGATCAGAGCAGACAGCTGTGACATATGATACCAATGGAATTAATATAAATATGAAAATCCTTACCTGCCTTTGAAAATGACTATAGGAGTTACAAAACGATTTTGGACTCCTACTTTCTGACGATTTTATTATTTTAACCTTGTAATGAAGCTAACTGTATTTACGAAGTCTCCATGTACGTTTTGTAACTGCTGTGTCCATTTGTAACCAAGAGATTTCTTATCTATGTGCACAATACTGAAATAGTCAATCCATAAATATATATTTTCGTAAGCCGAATTTTGAGATGCAAATTGTGGGAGCTTGGAAGGTCATACAGAGCTGGGATGTGTCTCAAATTAAAGGTATTCACACGAAGCAGCGGGGAAAATATAGTTTTCTCAACTTACAACATTGATAGGTCTTTGAGGAACTTAAAGTTACCAAAAATATCCATAAGAAATACATTGCAATGAAAAACAGTCGAGTGTGATTCGTAAACAAACAAATATTTTAACCGTTTTAAAGATTACGTGTATAAACATAGTTTATAAGTAAATTTTGTTATGAAAAACTTGAATTATATTAAATTTAATTTGTATTAAAAAATAATATTATTGTACAAAAGTTTGAAATTTGTTTCAATATGAATAGGGGCATTTGCTCCAACAAGCCCCTAGTATACATATATTTATTATTCTGTTATATAGTTAGGGAATTATTTAGCATAAAATTTGCTATAAAAAAATACTATGAACACAGCTTGAGCTCGTTACAGTTAAGTAAAAATGTTTAGTTTCCCCTTATGGTAAACTTAATAAAATTCATAAGAAACGATTAATGTAAAAATTAATATTAAAAAACTAAAACACATGGAAGGGATTTTAGGCGTCAAACAAAGTGAATAACAAAATTAAAAACAACTATGCGCATAAGCAGACGAACCGAGCGTCGAGAAAACCATGAGTCATTAGTAAAGTGAAAGAAAAGCACAAAATCGGCTCACGTTTTTATGGAATTAATTAGGCACTTTTTTATTACTTTGTACATATATGACTAAAAAACAAAATCGCACTCACAAAAGTCCTTTTCAAACAAATATTTTCAAGTGCTTCGATAATGACCTAAAACACAGACCCCCGACAAAGTGTTTTCTCTGTGCAACGCAACACGGAGAGATAATTACGTGCCACATTGATCTCGCTTTATAGCCAGCGTTATCACACTGTAGTGCTGTCTGTATGTGTTGTGGTTTGTGAAATATGTCTCCCCACAGCCACGCGGCTGTTCAGACAATATCAACGCTATAAATTGCGCGTTATGAGACGCTGCCGGCTGACTTGACTGCGTTGCAAACAATTCTAAAACCACGGAGGCAAATTTCTTGTCTTGATGTTTTACTGCATTCATTAAAAATGTTTTGGTTATTAGGCTTTGTAAGTCTCCGTGGCCAAATAAATTCTGAAACGTATTGTTAGTGAAATTGCAAACGTGAGTTTCGCTGACATGCAGGATTCGTCAGTCTAGTGCAACAGTTTGTAATTGTATTTGTAATACAGACTATATCCTATGTGCAAGAATATTAAACATTTTAAAAATAAAAGCGGTTGATTTGCGAGTCAGATACAACTATTTATTCACACAGGCTACGTTTCGATAACGCTATGCTATCATCATCAGGCCTACAATACATAAGTACTCAATTAAAATTGCCAGTAATAATTACAATACTTTTGATAATATTCTACTTTTCCTGTAGGATTTATATATTTTTATTTTATTACTAAACTCGGAGGGACCTTATCGGTGTAGAGCACTTAGCTGCAGCCTTTGTACTCTCTTCCCATTCCTACCACAGGACTAGCTTAGTGGATACCTACCTCTTTGCAGAAACCAAGTACCCACCTGATGTTAAATTTTCTGATATCCTCTGGTGTACATACCTGCCAGTCAAACCACTTTCTCCATGCAGCTCCCAAAGTAGGGCACTCACAGAGTACGTGGATTGGGCTTTGTTCTTGGTCCTCGTCGCATCTCTTGCACACAGGGGATATAGATCTTCCAATTTTGTATTGGAACCCCCTCAGATTCCCATGGCCTGTGGCCAGCTCTACAGTAACTCTGAGTTGAGGTCTACTTAAGGAGAGTAGTTCTTCGCACAACAAGTCCCGAGTAACTCCACATATTCTTATTTTGAGTTTCATAATTACCTGACATTTCTAGCGTCGTCACACTACTCGTTTCGTAGTATCTTCCTCAGTCAGAACCTCTTACGGACTGTTCTTCCCTGCATGGGAAACGTCTTTAATCTTATCTAAGTACACCTTTCTTGAGGTGTAGTTAAGAGATATGTTGTGAAAGATTAAATACGATTCCTATGCAGGGAAGAACAGTTCGTAAAAGGTTCTGAATGATGGAAGCCCTCCGAAACGCGTCGAGTAGTGTGACGATGCTAGGAAAGCCAGGTAATTATGATAGTCTAGTTAATTACCATCGTATCTACTATTTAATTTCTTATAATAATAAAACATTGCAAAAACCACTAAAATGGGAACGTCAACAATTTTTTTAAATATTATTAACCTAATAATTACAACCTATTACATATAATTAAATAATACTTAACTAAGTGAATACGTAAGGGCTTATTTTCTGACGCATTTCGAAACAATCGTTTCTTTTTCGAAGCAAAACCTCTACTCAAAGCAGAGTAGATGCTTTGCTTCGTAAAAAGGAAATATTATTTCGAAACGCGTCAGAAAATAAGCCCTTACGTATTCACTTAGTTAAGTATTATTTAATTATAGTTAAATCAGTGAATTCAAGATCATTACAACATGCAACTATTACATATATTTAATTGTAACAAAAACATGAAAAACCCACTACTACAGTCAAAATCACTTACAGTCAGGAATACAAATCTTTACAGTTGAAATACCCAAATTAAATCAAATTAACATTGCAAAACAACCTGCAAAATCTCAATTAATTAACCTAATCATGAGTTAATATGTTTAACTTTTCTAATAAGCGGTGTATAAACGTTGTCAATATATTAGTTTCCCCCTTAATAATAATAGCAGTCTTGTGTAACTTAATATGGGTCATCTCTGGAAAAATACGTCGTTGCCAATTACTTTCATAGCCCAAAACCTCGGGATTTTTAAAATAAAAATTTTGATAAGACTCCTTGTTATGATCCAATGTGACAAACGTAGGAGGTACACCAGGTTTTTTACTTCTTTTATCATGCTCACTCGTACGTACGAACAACTTTCTATTAGTTCCACCAACATAGTCGTTACATTTTACTTTCTACACCAAATTATTCAGTTTGAGAGAATTCACAATTGATATTAAGAATTGTTTAAATTTAGGAATTGTTTCAATGACGTCATAATTACAATTTAATCAACACTGTTTACTAAATATAAAATTAAAGTCAAGGGAGGTAGAAACGTAAGACTGGGCTACGATCTAGGAATATAATGCAGATATTGTTGCTCACACTTAAAATTCTCAAAAATATGACCATTAAGCTCCAACCTATTGGTCCCAGCGGGTCTTCCCAGCTTCGAAAGCTGATTTGTACTTTGCTTCCCAAGTGTCCTTCAAAAGTCTTTTACTACTTGCTTTCACGGCATCTAGAGTCCGATGACCTTTGAGCTATGTTTTTACGTTTAGGAATGAAAAGGTCTGCTGTCGCTGGGTCAGGGCTGGGGAAGCGTAGAGGCACAAAATACTAAAAAAGTTATTTTGAAATAGATAATAACCTACTGCTGCTACTTGCAATTGATATTTTGAGAATTTAATTTATTTCTTTTTAAATTATTTAAATTTTACAGTATATTTGTTATTTCTACAGCGCCTTTAGGGAGCCTATGTCCCTCCAGTAGTCACAGCTTCTCTTAGTTCCGTGAAAGATCTCACTTCCCATTTTAAATTTTTCCACAATATACACTTTTTGAATTTACACTTACTGTATAATAGTTATAACAGATTGTATACATTAGCGAGTTAGGTGGGGGGCAAATAGGGGCATCACCCCCACAACTTTCTGGATAGGTGAATTATTTGTTTATAATCAAAAGCCTACAAGGAACTCATTAAAATACTACAAAAATAATAATAGTGCTGACATGAAATATATTTGACATTATCAGTTGTTATTTTGATCGTATGCGAGTTATTTTGTAAATATGACTGTAAGTTTAAAGAAGTATAAGAACTTTATCTTAACATTAAAAGTCATGATGTTCTAAATGAAATTTTAGGAATCGTTTCAGTCGAGGTTTGGTATTCGATGTTATGTTACTCATAAAAACACAATTATGCTGATTTATGGACATATAACCTTCCAAATAACTTTTGCAAACTATAAGTCTAAAAGCCCCCGATTTGCGTTCTATGAGAAACATAGCGTTAAATACCACACCCTAACTTACTAATAAAAAAGTAGTATAAAACATGTATCTTATAATGTAAGTTTTTTATGATGGCTCAGTGTCGATAAGCTTTTAAATGTTCTCTATTTTTTAGGAGGGAGTTCCTCCAAGGAAATCTTGACACCTTTCAGATTGTAACTCGGCCCATTATTGTATAGTACCATATTTATTTAATCACAGATTAAGTACAGTATTGTATAATAATACAATATATTAGGAATGAAATATACAATATAATAATATTAATAATACAATATATTACATGTAGTATAAAACATGTATCTTATAATGCAAGTTTTTTATGATGGCTCAGTGTCGATAAGCTTTTAAATGTTCTATATTTTTTAGGAGGGAGTTCCTCCAAGGAAATCTTGACACCTTTCAGAACAAAACTTGTAACTCCGCCCATTATTGTATAGTACCATATTTATTTAATCACAGATTAAGTACAGTATTGAACTGAAATTTACTAAATAAACTTCTAAAATTCATGTTATAAATGAGTTGATAACCTTTCGATTGATTTCAGCGAGTGCTTTAGAAACGCCTGTTCGGTTAGATGTCATAGCTGGTAGATACACGACTTCATTAGAGAGTAGGTATAAAGGATATGCGCCTGGATATATTAAACGCCATCTGCTATTTCTCGTTTTTATTGTCAGTGGGTATTTCTATTAAGAACTTTCTCAAAATGAGAAATTACTATGGCAAAACCATTTCACTACATAATTTTATGCTTAAATTTTTCATCGCACACTTTGAAAAAAACAATTGCACTAAGCGACCAAAAACCATCATTTTTCCTAAAATTGGTCATTTAAACGTGTTTAGTCAACTGGTCCAGAGTTTGCAGAGTACTAAGACACGATTCCAAACACTAAAGCTTCCTTTACTGCTTTCTTTTTCTAAAACATTAACCACTAAAGCAAGCAATATCTAAAGACCTCTATAAAATACTGGCGCCCCTTAGCAGCTCCGCCCGCATTGTTGCTTTGTATATTGATTTATAAAATTTAAAAACAACTAATAATTAATTGATAATGATTAAGGAATGACTGTTTTCTCATAAGAAGTTATACTAATTATAGAACAGTCATAGTCTCTGAAATTATACTCTCTGTGCATTTCATACGGGACTTTTATACTTTCCACGAAATTTTACAATTTTCAGCCTTTAAAATCAACATTTTGCAAAATCCTTTTTTATGTGCATCGGAATGTTATGTACCCTGAAAATTTCAAGTCTCTACTTTTTATAGTTTCGACTCTACGTTGATTCTCAGACAGTCACTCAGGACAACGGTTCTATATATATATATATATATATATATATATATATATATATATATATATATATATATATATATATATATATATATATATATATAGAGAGAGAGAGAGAGAGAGAGAGAGAGAGAGGGAGAGAGATTCTTTCGTAAACCGTGCATTTGGAACGATAAAACCACAAAATATCTTGGAAACTATTGTATGAACAAATGCTACACAAATAGGCCTTGACTTTTCTACAATATAAAACAAATATAATGTGGATAAGATATCGCTGAAAACATACTTAAGTGAAAAACATAACCTCAACCACCGAAATAACAGAAGAGTGATGTTACTAATTGGACTTACCGAACAGTTTTGGTGTAAACTGGAATGTCTAAAAGAAACTGATAGAGATAATTGCTTGATGCCAAAGCTCTACAAAGTGAATGGAATTAACGAAGGTAACGTAAAATGACGATTTGAGGGGGAATTGGCAAGTAACTTAGAATATAAAACTGACATAGAAAGAACTGTCTGGTCAAACGGTAGCGTTGGAGATAAGTAAGGGTTAGTAAGTTAATTCATCGGATATAATTAATTTTTTGCTGAGTGAAATTTGTGTTTGAGTAATGAAATATGACTGACAGAACATCTCAAGCTAACTGATGAAACATTACTAAGTTCATAGCTTTGTAAAATAAGACAAATCTTAAACAATTACAACAATTCTATTTACTACTACAAATATTTGTTTAAATATTACAACAATGAATATTTAACCAGTCTGTTGAAAACCCGTGACTATAGTAACGCAGCTATCAATATTTCAAAAATAACAAAATTATTTTAAAATACAATTATTTATCACCGTCCGTATCGCAATGGAAACGGAAAGGGGGGCGGCAGTTAATCAGTTTTCAAACTTCTTTGTACTCGTGGTATATTTACTCTTTTATTACATTACGATTATTATAACTATTAAAATTTTGTGGATTTTCCTCTGCTTCGCCGTGTCGGCTATATTTGTGAAAATAATGGAGCTATGTCTGGTTGTAGCCGAGATAATGTCAGTTAGAGAAGCCTTAAACAAGCAAGAGTTAAAAAGCGAGGGTAACATTCAAGCTGCTTAACGTTTTATTAAATCATTTTTTTGCAATTAAAACTTTTGTAATAATTTCTTTATAACTATTTATGTCTAAAATACCCATTTATAAAGATTATGTGTTATATATTGTGAACACTAATTCCAATTGCATGTATTTAAATATAATAATGTTTGTAGTACTTATAGACGGAAGTTGAAAAAGAATCTTTCTACTTATTTCATTTTTTAATACAATATAATTTTATGTAGCTTTAAATGCGTAGGAAGGTTATTATTAGGTTACCTATTATTTATAGTTAGACAGTTTATAATTCCTAGCAGTTTGATTAGGTATCTATAACCTCCTTCTTCTTCTTCTAACCAACGCCCACCCTTGGCAGTTGAGCCATTTGGCGACGCGCTGACCAGTAGAGATGGGCATCCCTGAAGATGGGACTGCAGTAATCCTGGGCCCGGTCCAGGGCTGTGCAACCATTAAGGTGTTCCGCATCCATAAGTTCACCACCACACAGCAGACACTCCGTGGTTGGTAGCACATTAATGCGGTGGAGGTGCGCAGCAAGGTAATCATGACCGGCCTTCAATCTGAAAGCTGCAACGCTAACAGATCGGGGCCAGTTTCGGTCAATTGGTCTACCCGTCACAAGACTTTCCCACCGTTTTCCTGCTGAGAGCTCCCTCAATCGACCGTGATTCCATTTTTTGGTGGACGTCTTTATTAGGGATCTGGAGGAATGTAGTGAACTCAGATGCTCGGGCTGAGGGAGGCTTGCTCCCTGCTTTGCTAGTTGATCAGCCTTTTCATTGCCAGTGATGTTTACATAGCTCGGGATCCACTGGAAATTAAGTACCCACCCAGCATTTATGAGAGCATTTAGTTTTCTTCTACATTCTATGGTTCTACTACAGTCGGTCCGTGAGTTCCCAGAGAGGTTCATGATGGCGGTCTTAGAGTCAACAAAGAAAACGGCCTTACCCGGAGCAGTCAGGTTCTCAAGTTGTATTGCTGCAGTATATATGGCAGCTACCTCGCCGTCATAGTTGCTAAAAAATGAGCCCCGACAGCAGAAAATCCTTCAAAATATATGCAGTAGTATGCAGCACCTGTTTCGCCTGATCCAGGTATGGATGATCCATCTGTGTAAATTTGGAGCCATTCTGGTGCAGGGTATTTTTCATTGATAGTTCGGAGGGCTGCACTTCTAAGCTCCTGATCCGAAGATGCATGCTTCAGCAAGTGGTGATCTGTCAGGAGGAGCTCTGCCTCAGGGAGCTCCTGGAAGCAGTAAGTGGAGCTGGTTCTCCGGGAGTGACTCCATACGTTTTATAAAGATCCTGGTAACAGACAGGTAACTCAGTTTCTATAACCTGAGTGGAACAATGTCGTGGTAAGACGATCTCAATCTAACAACTTCTATTAATTATTGTTGTGGTTAATTTCTATTCCAACAAAACATAAATACATTTCAAAATAAAGCAATTTTACGCACAAATTACACCAAAATTTACTGTCAAAAACTAGACAGACTTTATTTACTCTTTACAAAGAACAGTAATATCGAAACAGAATTTAAAATTTCTAAAACATTTCATAACCTATAATTTAGTTTCGTTCATCAAATTCTGCATCTCTAGATCGGCATTGTTTTGGAAATTGTACAGCACAACTACGGCCCCATACACCATGATCATAAAAATTATAAAAACGCCCATTTGAGGGCAACAATCGCACATAAGTTGAATTAGTGAACCCAACATGTTTTGTTTACAAATACGAGAAACTGAAACAACTCCGAAAGTTAGGTTATGCGAAGCAATTAGAACAATAAACTCGAAATCGTCTGACATACGTTTCTGGATGTTTAATGTAGAAGGCATTTGTTATTGTTTTCAGATAAGTAATTACTCTAGATTTCTACAGCTGACGCCACCTGTATGCAGAAAAATTAGATTTTTAACGCATTTATGTGTATGTGATAAATTATTGGTATTGAATTAAATTTTCGACCTTGGGAAAAAAAGAAACATTTTTGGGAATGATTTTGTTGTAAAGGCTGTATCGATTATTCATAAAATATTGAACCACGATTTTATAATTATAAAATTAGAGACCTAAATAAAACAAAATGAAAAAAAGTCCCGCGAGATATCACAAGTATAGTGTAGCTTTGTGCAATGGTGGACCATGAACGTGATAAATACGTGATTGGTAGCATTGAAATATAGATGAAGAGAAATGTCATAAGTGACTAAAGGATTTGGAGAACAAAAAGGGTTGAAAGAAAATTGGATAAATAAAAAACACTGCTAGAAAATTGGACAGGATTGTTTAAATGCTACTAAAGGCTTGAGTGAACGAACAGTGAGCAGAAGATCTATTACAGCAAAAAAATATAAAATAATTACTAGCATGATATATAGGGTAGGTGAACAAACAAAGAATGAAAACACAGAAAATCAAACGACTAATAGCAAGACATACAGGTTAGGTGAACAAATAAAGAATGAAATACAGAAGATCAAATGACTAATAGCAGGTCATACAGGTTAGGAGGAATGAAAAACAGAAATTAAAATGACTAATAGCTAGACATACAGGCTAGGTGAACAAACAAAGAATGAAAAAACAAAAGATTAAATAATTGCTAGCATGATATATATAGGGTAGGTGAACAAAAAAAGAATGAAAAAATAGAAGATCAAATGACTAATAGCAAGACATACAGGTTAGGTGAGCAAACAAAGAATGAAATAACAGCAGATCAAATGAATAATAGCAAGACATACAGGTTAGGTGAACAAACAAAAAATGAAAAAAAAACAGAAGACCAAATGAATAATAGCAAGACATACAGGTTAGGTGAACAAAGGATGAAAAAAATAGAAGATCAAATGACTAATAGCAAGTCATACAGGCTAGGTGAGCAAACAAAGAATGAAAAAACAGCAGATCAAATGACTAATAGCAAGACATACAGGTTAGGTGAACAAACAAAAAATTAAAAAAAAAAACAGAAGACCAAATGAATAATAGCAAGACATACAGGTTAGATGAAGAAACAAAAATGAAAAATAACAGAAGATCAAATGACTAATAGCAAGACATACAGGTTAGGTGAACAAAGAAGGTAGGCAAAGAATTTGAAGGCCCAAGGAGAATATAAATCTGCAAATACGAGCACATCTAAACTATAGTATAATACGGTATACAAAGGGTTGATGCAATTGAAACTATGTCGTGGTGGCCTGTTTGAGGCGTCTATCATGCCGTGGGCAAGGCATTCATATTAAATTATATTGTCAAATTACACACAGGTGATGCACAAAAATGATTGTTTAATTTTCGTTCGGCGATGGGCAGAATCCGTTAACTTTAGAAAAATTCATAAGATACATTTTCTTATACATACTTGGCTTGGATACATTTTATTACTGTTCTAAAACTTCAATCGGAATCAGATCAAATTTGTAGCATCAGTCTATTGAATTGTTTTATTTTGAAAAAAATGCAAAGTAATGTTGTTAATTAATTTGTACGTTCACAGAGTTAACAAGATTTGGGTGAGTTTTCATGGGAATGTACATTGCAGGTTTGTAAAATGCAGTATATGGTGAGTCTAGCCTATGAGTCTAGGCCTCTGAAAGTTTGAAAGTAAAAACATAACTCGTGTACTTTTCCAGAAAACTATTGAAGAAATACAAACGATTGGGTCGAAAACACGTTTTCCTTCTCCGGTAAATTAACTTTCCTTAATTACCAATCAATGCATCAACGTTAAAAAAAAACTGTTAGAGAACCTAATTTTGGAAGAAAAATGTTGAAACCTAAATGAAAATAAATTAAAACTTGAAAACCTTTTGGTTAAATAACACGCCAGAACTAAACGTTGAATCAGCCATCGACCACAAACGTCGATCTTGGTTACAGCAACAATTGGTTCGTTAATCAGACAAAACAAGGATTAATGATCTGACGATGGAAAGGAAGTCGGACGGATCCCGTGGTAATCAGCGAGTCCTGAGGGAACGAAATGGCTTTCCCAGATTTGTAGAACTTGAACACGTTTACTGAATTCGCACCGTAAAGGAAACATTTGCGGTGCCATAATTAATCAGTTCTAGTTTAATTGAATTCATTATATTACTATTTACTTCACCCCAACAAATGAAACCTTTTAAATAAAAAAAGCAAATGTTACCAATGGGAGCAATTAGCAGCATAGGCAGCAATGGGTATCAAAGAGTAGCAACGGGTACCACTGGGTACCAAACAGGTAAAAATGGGTAGCAGAGGGTACCAAACAGGTAGCAACCGGTACCAGTGGGTATCAAACAGGTAGAAACGGGTACCAATAGGTAACAAACAGGTAGCAACTGGTATCAGTGGGTATAAAACAGCAGCAACGGGTAGCAGTGGGTACCAAACAGGTAGCAACGGGTACCAGTGGGTACCAAACAGGTAGAAACGGGAACCAGTGGGTACCAAACCGAACGCAACGGGTACCATTGGGTACCAAACAGGTAACAACGTTTACCAGTGACTACAAAACAGGTAACAATGGGTATCAAAGGGCAGCAACAGGTAGTAATCTGTACCAAAGAGCAGTAACGGGTAGCAATCGGTACCAAAGGGGAGCAACACGTAGCAATGGTTACCTAAGTGCAGCAACAGGTAAAACTGGGTACCAAAGAGCAGCAAGGGTGGCAATTGGTAGCCATTGCTAGCAATAAACCGGGTAGAAATGGTCAGCAATGCAGATAGACTGGGAGTAATGGGCAGCAATGCATCGGAATGAACTGAAGTGGACAGCAATGGACGGGAATGGGTAGTAAACGGCAGCAATGGGTAGAAGAGATGTTATGAATTAAGGAGAGCTTGAACCAAATGTAATATCCTAGTAATAACTAATAAAGACAATGGTTACCGTTTATTAAAGTTAAATGCAAGGCCTGTGAACCAAGTCAAGAGGTTATTTTATAATAGCCCTTTATAATAGACCAATAGGTATACTGTATCAAGAGTTCACCCAAAATCAGGTTTATTACTCAGTAGACAACACCCCTGCAACCCCTGTAGAGCGAGGGGAGCCCACCCCGAGGCACAAGAGCAAAATTATAAAGCATGAGTAAGATAAATTTTATACAAAATAACGTCCGGTTCTTTAG
Source organism: Prosapia bicincta (assembly GCA_036971475.1). NCBI lineage: Eukaryota > Metazoa > Arthropoda > Insecta > Hemiptera > Cercopidae > Prosapia > Prosapia bicincta. Next base: position 313,301,923 of record JBAIZL010000001.1, on the reverse strand, counting down.
TAACGAAATAACAAATTCGTCACTTTTAACAGTCGGGTCAAACGTAGCTGAGGAAATATAGAACAATATTTATGTTTTAAACCTTTACAAAAAATCTAACTTTACGAATTTTGAATACAAAAATTATGCTTCTACCTTAATATTACGACTTAATTATACTTGGAAAAACCTACTAACAAAGAGTGGTAACGGTTATTTATCGCTATTTGTCGGCTTTCGGCAATAATTCTCAAGAACGAAAGCTTTGATCAACATAAACAAAGTGAGTCCTTCTAGAACGTCATTAGCGCTACAACCAGGAAGAAACTCCTCCACCCCCTCTACATCACACTAAGCGACTAGTACTCTAGGCGTACAAATAATTGTAGACAAATTATTTAGGGTGGGTGTTAGTGGAGCCAATAGATAGGAGCCACTCATTGTGATGCCGGGTGTTATCTACGATACTGTTATTTCTGCTATTAAATTTACCACATTATGCGTTAATTTCACCCCTAACAGATGACTAAATCTACAAAATAACAAGAAAAAACCTGAACAATGACTAACATAACCAAACGAGACAAGTGGTTTCTTTAATAATTACCAAAAGCAGAGACTGTTTCTTTAAAATGGTCAAACTTGTAGACAAACCGAAATACGTTTAATATACCCTACGGGGGGGGGGGGGGGTGAGTACAATTGTTAAAACACGTAAATTAACTAAGAAGACACAAGGAATTAATCTATATGACAGTAAAAAGTGTAACGTTAACTAGGAACATCACGTATATTTACGAAATTAATTTAGAGATTTGTTCAGTCCTCAGACTCGGGGACAAGGTCCCCATAAAAGATGAAAGCCACTTGTTACCATAGGAAGAGTTTCCATTAGATACGTTGAGTGATGCATTTAAATGCAAACATACAAAATGCATTTAAAACAAAATGACAAAGTATTAGTTAATCCCCGATTCACTGGGCTCTTTGGGACGCAGACTTTTGAAAACAGTTTAGTTCGTTAATCTTAAAATGAGATCACTTAACTTTTAATACAAACTTGTAATGCAACGGTCTTCATCTAGACTTTGGTAAGTTGCACTGTTTTCTAAATTCTCATAAAATTAGATCAGGATTAAAATATTCTTACGGGGTTGCGTCTACTGGGAATTAAACGATTCAGAGGGGGAAAATATACAGAATTTCATTCCTTGTTTTTCAGGTTGTTAGAATAGTTATTGGATAAGGTTAAAAACCTAATTTGATTCTTTCCGTTTATACCTAAATAATGTCTCAATAAGGACCCAATAATATTTACCCCTCTAGGCTGCCCCTCCCTACAGACTTGTTTACGGGGTTACGTCGTTATTATAAATGGGGTAGAAAATTGTGAATGCTCAACGACCTGTGTCATTGATATATCGCTTTCGGAATTTGCTTTCAGAGCTACTTTGCATGGGCTGCATTAAGTGACACTAAATATTCAAGTTAAAACCCGATCAAGCCTCTCCGTTACTTGGCATACCGGTTACTTTACTGGAGAATTTTAAAACTAAGATTAAAAAACACTTATAGGTTGTTTTATCAACTCTCCTTGATTTTTTACAGTTTAATTTTGAAACACAAAGTATATTTTCAGCCGAAGAAATTTTATAAAGTAAACAAAACATTAAATATTGTCGCTAAATTAACTTTGAGTTGTTTACCCTGTCAGCTCAATGTATACTTAAAATGATATCAATTTATTCCTGCGCCGTTACAACAACATTCATTTCAGAAATATCTTTCCCATTGTTACCATCACATAATTTCTTTTGGTACCACCCCACTTTACTATCCAACTGTACCAATTCCACTGCACCATTTCACTGAACCATCCATATGTAACACCCCTACTGTAGCATCTCTACCTTATCATCTAACTGTAGCATCCAACTGTATCTCCTATACTACTAACATACCACTGTACCCTCCCTGTTTACCATTCTATTGTTTCACGTCCCCGTATCATCCTACTGTACCATCCAACTGTACATCCCACACTACCATTCCATTAAACAATCCCTGTGTACTATCCTTCACTGCAACAAACTATACCACCTTCTCTACTATACCATTTAACTATACCACCTTTACCATTCCTTTGTACCACCACGACAGTACCAAATTTCTGAACCATTTTACTGTACCACCCTACTCTACCAACTCTGTACAACCACACTGTACCAACTCTCTGACTATTCCACTGTACCAACTCTGTATAGCATTCTACTATACCGCTCAACTCTATCCACTCTCTGTACACTTCCAGTGTATCAACTCTCTGTACCACCCCCACTGTACCAACTCTCTGCAACATGTCACTGTATCGCTTTACTGTATCAACTCTCTGTACCATTCCACTGTACCACCCACTGTACCAACCCTCTGCCCCATTCCACTGTATCATCCTACTATACCAACTTTCTGTACCATTCTGCTGTACCAACTCTTTGCCACATTCCACTGTACCACCCACTCTACCAACACTATGTACTATTCCACTGTACCAACTCTCTGTACCATTCCACTGTACACTTACTGTTCCAACCCTCTGCCCCATTACACTGTATCACCCTACTATACAAACTTTCTGTAACATTCAACTGTACCAACCCCCTGCAGCATTTCACTGTACCACCCACTCTACCAATACTATGTACCGTTCCACTGTATCACCCCACTGTACCTACTCTCTGTATAATTCCACTTTACCAACTCTCTATACCACCCCCACTGTACCAACACTCTGTAGCATTTCACTGTATCACCCTACTGTATGAACTCTCTGTACCATTCCACTGTACACCTACTGTACCAACCCTCTGCCCCATTACACTGTATCACCCTACTATACAAACTTTCTGTATCATTCAGCCGTACCAACTCCCTGCTCCATTCCACTGTACCACCCACTCTACCAACACTATGTACCATTCCACTGCATCACCCCAGTTTATTAACTCTATGTAGCATTTTGCTGTAGCATACCAGCTTATCACTATTCTGAAACCGACCTTACTAGGTTACAGCTCAGCTCCCTTGAGATGATTTGTTTTTTTTTCAGTTTTTTATGTCAAACAGCATTACATCGATTATCATTACATACATTATCGGGGTAAATAGCATATCGTAATCTAGGAGGAATTAACGCCATTACATTGCCTACGGGCTTTAAAAAGTATAACATCACCTACGTTATAGGAAGGGCATAACATGGCCTACAAGGAACGAATATCATAACATTGCGTTCTACAACATCGTGTATAACATCGGTATTATATTAATAGTATAACACTACCTACGAGGGATGTGAAAAAATAGATATTCATAAGAAAGAATTAAAGTAAGGGAAACTCCACTTAAGGGGGAAACCTTTGTCTAGGGGAGGCGTTAATGGTCATGAATTGGACATAAAGCTTCCTCCAATCAAGGATTAGAAAGAGGGTCTTACACGTGCAATATGTGAAATCCACTCGCTAAAGGATAGTTCGGAAGTTCCTCATTTCTCTGTTTATATATCTGTTTAAACAAAGCGTTTCCATAAATCCCAGTTACAAACGTAAACTTATTCTATACCGTTGCATAGCTACGTAATATTCAACGTATTCAATATTCCACACATCAGCGTATTTGTAATCTGCATGGAGTAGCAGACGGTCGGAATTTAATCAGCCTAAAAGCTTTTTAACTTTGCTAATCAGATTAAAAACTCAATTTCCCGCTTCGAGAACCGTTACACGGATAATATAAGTTACGATATTATAGTCTGCTTTAAATTGCCGGCTTATCTGAGTAGGAAATTAGCTGTGTAGTTATTGTTACTTAAGTTGTAATTATAATATATTCGGTGTGTAATTACTCCTTGGATATAATGATCTACCTTTACTAGCATCTTAGTATTACCTGCTTTATTAATATCATCTGGCGGGATTTGGAGGGCCGCCGTTATCAGGGGTGTTAGAGAGTGGACTGTAAGTTATTACTAGAGATTTTAAGAAATATATTACGCTATGAAATTCGTTTGAGTCATAAATAAATGAACTGAGGTCGCTTTAAAAGAGCACTAAAGATTAGGTTATGTTGCTTCTCGCTTACCCTAGGCATCATAAAGTCTGCATTAGCAACCAAACTATTTTAGCATACAGTACAATGTATAAAGGTATCGAGTCACGCACAAGGTCCAATGTAGAGCACAACCGTTCCCAACTGTCATTATTGGCGTAACCATTAAGGTTGGGTCTCGACGGCCATACTTGATCTTCTTGGCAGGCCTATACTATTCTGCAAATGCAAAAAGCTTACAGTAAGGGTTAATGCAGGAAGATGTACACGTTCCTAACTTTAACCTTGTCATACTAACAATGGGGTTAATACATGTAGGCGCTACAGGCCCTTTTAGGGATAATGATATTAAAGGTAATGTCTACACAAGAACTTTCCTGGAGGTGTTACACTCTATTGTCGCTATGTAATTTAGGGTTAATCATGGATACTGTTAGCATGGCCCGCGTGTGAATGGTCGCATGAACATGGGTCACGTGAATATACATCACAGAGTCGTGAGATTGAAGGGTGCGAGAGCATAGAGGATGGATCGTTTGGGTTTGGGTCTTACATACATGGATCGTATGGCTATAGGTAGTGTGATCAAAAATCACGTGTTCAAAGTCCACGTGAAAATGCGTCACGTAAGTATTGGTCGTGTAAAGATTGACCGTTTTAGCATGGTTCGTGTGGGCATAGGTCAAATTTTTTAATATGCAAACAAAATATATAGTATGTTTGTTTACTTTTAATTCTATTGTTTGCTAAGTTTATTTCTGTAATAGTGGCATAATGCGGATCACATAACCGTGCAACTTGACCTTGGGAGATAACAGGAGGTGAGACGGGACATAGGGGGTCAGTATAAATACTTTCCTACAAACATGACAAAGACTGTCAATACACACTGACTTGCATGAGACGGTCGATATTAGATAAATTACCTTCGGTATGAAATAACAAATATTCTTGAAATATATGTAGACGTATCAGATACAGAAGCTAGTGATGTATCGAACACTCTCAATATGTAAAATGTTTTCAGAAGTGGTAGTACACGCAACGGTTACGTGGTTTGCACTATACACTTTGCTCACTACCAAGATAATCTTGTGTTGAATCGCTGAAAAAATCAAAATCTGTATTAGGGTCACATGAAGGCGTGTGTATCAAGTAGACCTACAGAAGATTCATGAGTGGTGTAACTTCGGCCGCTTTCCAAAAGGAAAATTAATACTTCTCATAGAAGCTTTTCCAACCTTTACCTCCAAATTTTTACATAGCTCAAATTATACTAATACAAAATAAACATATTAACTTTACCTTCATTCAGGTAAAAAAAAATAAGAATTTTGGAACACCGATTTTAACCAACGAGCTGCATGAAGTTTGGATTACGTGAAAAACGATGTGAGGGGGATCAGTATATCTATGTAAGTATTATGTCTCAGTATAACTGTAAAGACGTATGCCTCAGTATAACTGTGTAGGATTATACTCAGTAAAAGTGTGTAGTAGTATGCCTCAGTAAAACCGCAGGGGTGTGCCTCTATAAAACTGTAAAGAAGTATGCCTCAGTAAAACTATGTAGGATTATACCGCAATAAAAGTGTGTAGGAGTATTCCTCAGTAAAACTGTACGGGTGTGCTTATATAAAACTGTAAAGAAGTATGCCTATGTAAAACTGTGTAGGAGGATGCTCAATTTCAACTGTGTAGGAGTATGGAACAATAAAACTGTACGGGTATTCCTCAGTAAATCTGTGAATGTGTATGAATTATTAAAACTATGTAAGGGGTGTGGTAAGGGGTATATCTCGTTAAACGTACCGGTTTGACTCAGTGAAACTGTAGTAGCAATCCTCAGTAAACCTGTAGAAACATGCCTCAGTAAAACTGTGTAGGAGAATGTCTCAGTAAATCTATGTAAGGGGCATGCCTTAGTAACACCGGATAGTAGTATATCTAGGTAAAACTGTGCAGATGTTTATACCTCAATAAGACTGTTCAAGAGTTTGACTCTGTAAAACTTTGTAGAAGTATTCCTCAGTAAAATTGTAGAGAATGTCAGTAAAACTGTGTAGGGATATGCCTAAGTAAAATTGTAGAGTATGTCTGAGTAAAACTGTGTAGAAGTATGAATCAATAAAAGTGTGTAGGAGTATGCCTCAGTAAAACTGTAGGGGTATGCCTCTAAAACTGTAAAGAAGTATGCCTCAGTAAAACTGTGTAGGATTACACCTCAATAAAAGTGTTTACGATTATGCCTCAGTAAAACTGTAGGGGTGTGCCTCTATAAAGCTGTAAAGAAGTATGCCTCAGTAAAACTGTGTAGGATTACATCTAAATAAAAGTGTATAGGAGTATGCCTCAGTAAATTTGTAGGGGTGTGCCTTTATAAAACTGTAAAAATGTATGCCTCAGTAAAATTGTGTAGGATTATAAATCAATAAAAGTGTGTAGGAGTATGTCTCAGTAAAACTGTAGGGGTGTGCCTCTATACACCTGTAAAGAAGTGTGCCTCAGTAAAACTGTTTAGGAGGATGCTTAATTTAAACTGTGTAGGAGTATGGAACAATAAAACTGTACGGGTACTCCTCAGTAAATCTGTGAATGTGTATGAATTAGTAAAACTATGTAAGGGGTGTGGTAAGGGGTATACTCGGTAAAACTTACCGGTTTGACTCAGTGAAACTGTAGAAGCATTCCTCAGTAAACATGTAGAAACATGCCTCAGTAAAACTGTGTAAGAGAATGTCTCAGTAAATCTATGTAAGGGGCATGCCTTAGTAACACCGGATTTTAGTATATCTAGACAAAACTGTGCAGGAGTTTGTCTCTGTAAAACTGTGTAGAAATATTTCTCAAAATAACTGAGTAAGAGTATGCCTCAGTAAAACTGTTTAGAAGTATAAGCTACCTCAGTGTAACTGTTCAAGTGTTTGAATCTGTAAAACTGTGTAGAAGTATTCGTCAGTAAAATTGTAGAGTATGTCAGTAAAACTGAGTAAAACTGTGTAGAGGTATGCCTGAGTAACAATGTAGAGTATGTCTGAGTAAATCTGTGTAGGGGTATGTCTCAGAAAACATTTTAGAGTATGTCAGTAAAACTGTGTATGCGTATGCCTCAGTAAAATTGTAGAGTGTGTCTGTGTAAAACTATGTAGGGGTATACCTCAATAAAACGGTGGATATGCCTCAGTAAAACTGTGTAGAAGTATGCCTCAGTAAAATTGTAGAGTATGTCAGTAAAACGGTGTAGAAGTATGCCACAGTAAAAGTGTAGAAAATTACTGAGTAAAACTGTGTAAGGGTGTACCTCAGTAAAACTGTGTAGTCGTATGCCTCAGTACAATTATAGAGTATGTCTGAGTAAAACTGTACGGGAATGACTCAGTGACAATGTAGAACCATTACTCAAGTAAAAATGTAGCACCATACCTCAGTTAAACTGTGTAGCAGTGTACCTCAGTAAAACTGTGTAGGGGTATGTCTCTGTAAAACAGTAGATTATGTCAGTAAAACTTTGTAGAAGTATGCCTCAGTATAACCATGCAAGCGTTTGTCTCCGTGAAACTGTGTAGACGCTCACGTACCGCGTGAGCCTGCGTAGACGTATCATGTATGCCTCAGTAAAATTGTAGAGTATGTCTTAGTAAAACTGTGTATTGCTATGCCTCAGTAAAATTGTGGGTATGCCTCAGTAAAATAGTAGTAAATGTTTGAGTAATACTGTGTAGGAGTATTCCTCAGTAAAATTGTAGAGTACGTCTGACTAAAACTGTGTAGGAATATGGCTCAGTAAAACTGTGCAGGCATGACTCAGTGAAACTGTATAACCATTCCTCAGTAAAACTGTAGCAGTGTGCCTCAATAAAATTGTGTAAATATGCCTCAGTAAAACTATAAGGGTATGTCTCAGTAACATTTTGGAGTATGTCTGAGTAATATGGTGTAGGAGTATGCTTCAGTAAAACAGTGCGAGAATGACTCGGTGAAACTGTAAAACCTTTCCTCAGTAAAACTGTAACTGTGTGCCTCAGTTAACCTGTGCAGTAGTGTACCTCAGTAAAACTGTGTAGGTGTAGGCATCAGTAAAACTGTGTAGAAGTATGCCTCAGTATAACTGTGCAAGAGTTTGTTTCCGTAAAACTGTGTAGAAGTATGCCTCAGTAAAATTGTAGAGTATATCTGAGTACACTGTGTAGAGATATGCCTCAGTAAAATTGTAGAGTATGTCTGAGTAAAACTGTGTAGGAGTATGCCTCAGTAAAACTGTGCGGGGATGGCTCAGTGAAATTGTAGAACCATTCCTCATTATAACTGTAGCAGCGTGCCTCAATAAAATTGTGCGAGCTTGACTCATATAAATTGTAGAACCATCTCTTAGTAAAACTGTAGAACCATGCCTCAGTAAAACTTTGTAGAAGTGTGCTCCAGTAAAACTGTGTTTAGACCATTCCCCAGTAAAACTGTGCGGGTATGACTCAGATAAATTGTAGAACCATTCCTCAGTAAAACTGTGTAGAAGTATGCTCCAGTAAAACTGTGTTTAGGGTATTCCTCAGTAAAACTGTGCGGGTATGACTCAGATAAATTGTAGAACCATTCCTCAGTAAAACTATATATTCATGCCTCAGAAAAACTGTGTAGAAGTGTTCTCCAGTAAAACTGTGTTTAGGGCATTCCTCAGTAAAACTGTGTAGAAGTGTGCTCCAGTAAAACTGTGTTTAGGGTATTCCTCAGTAAAACTGTGCGGGTATGACTCAGATAAAATGTAGAACCATTCCTCAGTAAAACTATATAATCATGCCTCAGAAAAACTGTTTAACTGTGTACTTCAGTAAAACTGTGTTGGAGGTATGCCTCAGTGAAACTGAGGTGTTTGAATCAGTAAGGCTGTGCACTAGTATGATTTAGTATAACTGTATTTGAACCATACATTAGTTAATAAAAATTATAAATACTTGTAATGCAGTATAACGGTCTGAAAATTTTAAAATATAAGACAGAAGACACTGATGAAGATCGCCACATAGCGATCGAAAACGTTCTGTCTCAGTAAGTTTTAACAAATTTACAAAATTTAAAGTTCGGATAGTCATAAACTATTGTTTAAATGATTAAATAAAATATAACTTTAAAGAAGAGCCAAAGAATGGAAACATTTGTAAGGATAATGACCGAGATTGCTGATGTCCGAGGTGAAAGTTTAAAACACATTAATTACGCATGAGTCTCCTGAGCGATGGACAGTGATGCCGTGTTTTTATTACATATTTGAAGGACGTGCACAAACAGAGCCTCACTAATGAAGTCCCGGTAGATGAAAAGGGGAACGTAATTTTCTCAGTTTAATTGTTGTGCTCGATCCCCTAAAGTAAATATAGCGTCGTAGCTTTGGGGGGCCAGTCACTACCCCACTTTGACAAACAGGGCACAAAGGTCAGGACTCGCAAAGACAAACATTTATAAAGTATATTGTGACACGTTTTCGAGAAACAGTTCGAAGCAACCTGTTCGCACACAGCGCCATATTGTCGCACAGTACACAGAGTGGGTTTGTTATATGTAGTGACGTTCAGGCATTATTACACTAACTATAAAGACTAAAACGTAAGATATATTAAAGGATATAAACATTTTTTTAAATAAAAAAATATATAAAAGTTTTTAATCCCCCTTTAAACTCCCCCCCCCCCGTTTTAATCTGTTGTAATAGTAGCGATACGCGAGGATTGCATTTCTAACGTTCTTCCACTAACAAAGTAGCTATATTCCTAATAACATTCCCCCTAACCTTTCTCATATTTTATGGAGACTATATTTGGTAGACAACCCAAATGTAAAGAAAGGTCTCATATATTTGACACTCGCAAACGGGAACCCTAATTATCGTCGTGTCCCAAAAGGATTTATGTGCCCTTAGTCTTCCTGTATTCCAAGTTCTACCTGTATCACGTTCTCTTACTGAGAGTCCAGTACAGGACGGGTTTTTCTTTAAAACGCGACTACGCAAAAGTCTGCATCACTCCTCCGTTTAAATCGAAGGATGTTTTATGTCCCCTCCTTATTATTATAATTTTTTTACTAGCTCACATTCTCCTTATATATAACCTATCTTGCATAAATTATGAATCGTAAAAATATATAACTGTATGAAGCAACTGTGGCGTAATGTTTATTTTTAAATAAACAAATTATTTATTAAAAAAAAAAAAAAAAGAAAAAAGAAAAAAAAAAGTATAAATATATGTTTTTATTCATTTAATCACGTTCAAATATAATATTTTATTAATCACTTAAACAATAGTTTATGACTAACCGAACCTTAAATTTAGTAAATTTGTTAAAACTTACTGAAACAGAACGTTTTCGATCGCTATGTGGCGATCTTCATCAGTGTCTTCTGCTTGGAGATGTTGGGTCAAGCGGTGGCGGTTTTAGCAGAAGACACTGATGAAGATCGGCACATAGCGATCGAAAACGTTCTGTCTCAGTAAGTTTTAACAAATTTACTAAATTTAAAGTTCGGATAGTCATGAACTATTGTTTAAGATTCACCGAAAGTAATGGACTACAAAATTCAAGAATATTATTTTAACCTGTAATAGAGGACAATTAGATGTTAATTCAGTTTTATCAAATATGTATTCATTAATTAATTTTTAAAAAGTTGGCGCCTTGCGATAATGAAGCATTAAAAGAGATGGATACAATGAGAAGTTATACACCGCAATCAGCTTCATGAATTAGCAACGCAAAGAAAGAAAGCGAATAAATAACATACAAAAATA
>JBAIZL010000001.1:313206061-313286061 GCA_036971475.1 Prosapia bicincta | reverse complement strand
GAAGACACCTAAATATGACCCTAAAAGAAAATAGATACCTTTATTATGTACGACCCTGTCTAATTCTCTTCATAGCTTTCAGGAAAAAGTGTTTGCGTACCAACAACAATTAACCTTATTTTTCACATCTCTTTTACAGTGTTACAGACAAACACCACTCAATGACCTCGGTAGAGAGTAGTATCCCTACCTTTTATATGTAAACTTACTGTAACACATATATCTGATCACTCGTAAGCTGGCGCGCGAGCGATCGATAGAAAACAAAAAGCTAGCCCTATTCAAAAACATTGGTTTTTAGTAGTACGTGTTGCCATCGCTATGAATTTGCAGGCGTTGGGGCTATTTAGAAAACTGATATATGTAAATTTGTTCAAAACACTATGTAAACGATCTGGTTGATATGAATCAACGGAATCACATAAAATAATATTTATAGCGGCCATTTGGCCGTATGAAAACTACATTGTTTTAATATAAACAGTATACTTCCTATTAAAATGTCTGTGGAACGGTCTTTGGCTTCCTCTATCCTCCCCCCCCCCCCCATAGTCTTCCTTTGAGGTAACGCGCCAGCTTACGTGTGACCAGCTATACTTGAATATCTTGTACAATGCGTGAGGTTTAACGGTATCCCTCGTTCTGCTCTAGCATTTGACTACCAATCTAACTGAAAACATTATACAATACACATATCGTCTCTTTCTTTGCAGAAGCAGAGCAGCACATTTAAAGATCATGTCTACATCAAACATACAGTACAGTATTATCGTTTACTTAATTAGAACTGTTTACACTTTAAATACGACACTAATGTTTTCTGAAGTGTTGGGTTTTGACCCCGCACTGCAGCCCAGTCCAGCCTAGCGATCTCAAGGTCAGAGACACGGTTAAACCTCACGCACTGTACAACCTACAAATGTTTGAAGCCAAGATACGATGTGGCATGATGAACGTGTTTGTAATATATATATAACTAATGAATACAAAAAAAAAAAACATGTTTGGACATATAATCTGTAAAACTTTAAAATATTGAAAGGTATTTAGTAGATGAGTTGGGAATAAAACAAATAAATTGATGGAAAGTTGAAGATGGTGCATTGAGCAAATACGAAGTGAGCAGTATGCAGGAACGAGAACTAAAGTCAACAATAATAGTTGGATTGATTTAAGCTGGTTCATATTTATTAAACAATGAGTGCATCTGGTAACCATGGTAACAAATATTTTAAAATGTTTAAATTCTAGTGAATCATGAAGTCCGAGAACGAAGGCGTGTTAGATTTACTGGCGTTTGTGCTCAGGGTGATCATCACCATCATATTTTTTCAATTCGTCTTCCGTTTCATGATCACGTCTGCTAAGATGTTATTAAAGAAAACCAGGGAAAGCATCAGACTCGTACTGTGCTGAAGTGGCCAACTTCCGTTTTTTTAATGTAAATATAAACTAACTAGCGTGGAAATTGGACCAAAGTAATTCGTGACTCATTTGTACAATTTTATATTATAGGAAAAGCATAATGTAAATTAAATTAAATACTATATATTTATGTATAAATGTTTACAATTGTTGAGCTTGTTACATTGACAAGTACTTCATAAATTGTAGACTTGTGACGCAGATCAAAGTACAAGCTAATGTATTGTAATATTAGGAACACGGAAGAATTGCCTAGTTGAAAAATTAAAATTGTATACTAATAAATGTTAAATATCTTGGGTTAGCAATTCAAAGCCCCTTGATGCTAAAAGTAATATGAGCCATAAATTTGGCTAAGGTCGAACGAACACTGAACGGATCACTTCACACTCGAAAAAGAAGCGAGTTTCCTAGAACAAGGTTTTGCTTTAGTTTGGAAATATCCTGATCTATTCAGCTACGTTGGTTTGAAACTAAAACTCAACCAAAGTTTTAGAACTTTATTTTTTGAAACTTGCCCCTAATTTTTATGTCCTTCAACAACTTATTCATTTTATGTAAATAGCAAATTAATCATTATATGCCTACAATATACAACCCTTTACATATATTTCTGAACAAAGGGTTAATCCTTTCAACTTCTTGCGTGTTGTTGATAGTTTCTAAAGATAAGTTTGATGACGTCAGTCCAACGTGTACGCTTGTCTTCTCCCGTTACGTAATGTGTAACTGATGTAGAGCCTTACTACAGATAAATGATCGGTGGCTCCAAGGTAACTGAAGATGTCCAACGCCGGCGGAAACTGGGGGGTTTAATGGAAATAACCACGAAACCTTGCTAGTAGTAGTTTAATGATCCTGGGATCGACCCTATTTTCCTTTGACGAAATATGTATTAGTATAATATGGCCCCCACCTCCGTTGGATCCTTCCACACATGGAGCAGTTGACTTAACCTAAATGGTTCCTGTTCACATAACAAATGTTCTTGTTGTTATATGTTCGAAAATAGGAATGAAAATTATCTGTACAGAAGAAAGTTTGTGCCAAACATGATTATCTATAGTCATCGAATTATTTTGGAGTAAAAATCATAACTACTGGGAAAATATAAGATACACAGCCATGAAATTAAATTCTTCAGAGAAAATGAAACATCAGAGACGAGTAACTTTAGCTTGGTTAGGAAAATTAAGACACCCAGGAGCAAAATAGCAATTAGCTTAGATCGAAAAGTGTTTAAATAGAGCCTGTAAAGAGTTACGAAGAGAAGACACTGATTGTAACCAAAGCTATAGATTCAAGACTGAAGGTAACCCACATTAAATGGAAGGGATCTGTGCTGAAAGTGACGTTACGAGGTCGAAGAACTGCCGTAAGAACTTCGTGGATCTTGTGTAATGTACACACATTAACGTGAAAATATCCAGTACATGTGGACATATTTAGGGGTTAGAGTACCACAAATTTCTGCCCTACAATATATTTCCCTACGTTATTGGATCTTTAAAATATTTAATAATGAAACACTTTAAAGTCTATATACAGATATATCTCTTTGTAATTCTTTTCATTGCACTTTCCCAGTCTCCCATGGGAAAGAACATTCATATATTACATTATGTTATAATTGATAACAAAATATATTGAAACTATAGGAGGGATAAATAGCAAAAATTAGTAAAATTAGCTAAGAAGTAAGGAATTATATTGGGAATTATATTGAAACTATAGGAGGGATAAATAGCAAAAATTAGTAAAATTAGCTAAGAAGTAAGGAATTATTTGGGTACAAATGGCTAACCTCTGCTCATGCTCCTTAACACTAAACTTGGGCAATATTTAACAGCCATTGTCATAGAGAAGCTTTGTACTTCATACACTGCATAGGCAATCGATGAGGAGTTTCTGTCTTAAAACATTAAAGTTAATATGTTTAATATTTTCCCATTATTGCAAAAAAACGTTTCTAATTTTTTTTTTCATACGTAATATATGCAGAACTATTAAGTACTAACCGAAAACCCGTCAATTGTAGTCTAAACGATTTAGTACTGGATTTGAATCCCGGTTTCTCAGCTACGACTGTTTTGCATCTCTGCGAGACTTTGTTCTTCACTCCGCTACGATTGCTTTGCATCTATGCTTAAGTTTGCTCACTACGACCCGTAGTGTTTGCTATTAATTTATCCATGAGATTGCTCACTACTACCCCTACGATTGCTTTGTATCTATAAACGAGTTTGCTTACTACGATCCGATTCGATTGCTTTGTATCTATGCTCGAGTTTGCTCACTACGACCCTTTGCTATTGCTTTACATCTAAACACGGGTTTGCCCACTTCGACCCACTACGTTTGCTTTGTACCTATACACGGGTTTGCTCACTACAATCTGACAATATTGCTTTGCATATATGAGTTTACCCACTACGTCCCATTGCGACTGCTTTACATCTATATACGGGTTTGCTCAATAATACCCGCTACGATTGCTTTGCATTTATACACAGGTTTGCTAACTAAGACCCGCTACGATTGTTTCTCATCTATCCATGAGTAGAAACACTACGACCCGTTGCGATTGTTTCATATCTATAAAAGGGTTTACTCACTAGGAACCGATACAAATGCTTTGTATCTATGCTGGCGTTTGCTCACTACTACCCGTTACGTTTGCTATTATCTATCTATGACATTGCTCACTACAACACGAAACGATTGCTTTGTATCTATACACGGGATTGCCCACTACGATCTGATACGATTGCTTTGTATCTATACACGGGTTGCCCCACTACGACCCGCAACGATTGATTTGAATCTAGCAACGGTTTGCTCACTTCAGTCCGATATTATTGCTTTGCATCTATTCTTGAATTTGCTCACTACGGCCCCTAACGATTGCTTTATATCTATACAAGGGTTTGCTCACTACGGCCCCTAGCGAATGCTTTGCATCTATACAAGGGTTTACTCACTACGGTCCCTAGCGATTGCTTTATATCTATACAAGGGTTTGCTCACTACGGCCCCTAGCGAATGCTTTGCATCTATACAAGGGATTGCTCACTACGGCCCCTAGCGAATGCTTTGCATCTATACAAGGGTTTGCTCACTACGGTCCCTAGCGATTGCTTTATATCTATACAAGGGTTTGCTCACTACGGCCCCTAGCGAATGCTTTGCATCTATACAAGGGTTTGCTCACTACGGCCCCTAGCGAATGCTTTGCATCTATACAAGGGTTTGCTCACTACGGTCCCTAGCGATTGCTTTATATCTATACCAGGGTTTGCTCACTACGGCCCCTAGCGAATGCTTTGCATCTATACAAGGGTTTACTCACCACGATCCGATACAAATGTTTTGTATCTATACACGGTTTTTCTCACTACGATCTGATACGATTACTTTGCATCTATACATGGGTTTGCTCACTAAGATCCTTTGCTATTGCTTTACATCTTTACACGGGTTTGCTCACTACGATCTAATACGATTGCTTTGCATCTATGAGTTTACCCACTACGACCCGTTGCGATTACTTTACATCTATACAAGGGTTTACTCTCGGCGATCCGATACAAAAACTTTGGATCTATGCTAGAGTTTGCTCACTACGGCCAGTTGCGTATGCTATTAATCCATCCATGAGATTGCCCACTACGAACTGCAACGTTTGCTTTGTATCTATACACGGGGTTGCTCACTACGACCATTTGCTATTGCTTTACATCTATACACGGGTTTGCTCATTACGACCTGATACAATTAATTCTATCAATGTTTTAGTTTGTTCTCTACTACTTTATGCGTTTGCTTTGTATCTATACACGGGTTTGCTCACTACGACCATTTGATATTACTTTACATCTATACACGGGTTAGCTCATTACGATCTGATGCAATTAATTCTATCAATGCTTGAATTTGTTCTCTACTACTTTATGCGTTTGCTTTGTATCTATACACGGGTTTGGTCACTACGACCATTTGCTATTGCTTTACATATATACACGGGTTTGCTCATTACGATCTGATACAATTAATCTAACAATGCTTGAGTTTGTTCTCTACTACTTTATGCGTTTGCTTTGTATCTTTTTTTTTTTTTTTTTTTTTTTTTTTTTTTTTTTTTTTTTTTCCCTGGCGAAAAACCAATTGTGGTTATCATCGCCAAACAAAATCTAATCGAACGCAATTTTTTTTTTAAATAAATTTAAATACAACAAAAATTAAAAATAACAAAAAAAACAACAACAATAAATAACAAAAAACAACAATAAACCTATAACAACGAAAAAATTCTTAAAAAACTAAATAACAACAAAGAACAATATAACTGTAAATAAATAATAACAATATTTAAAACAATAATAGGTAACAGTTTACCAATAAATAAATTTCAATAACAATAACAAGAACACAAAATAAATTAAATTAAAATAAATAAAAGAAACAGAGAATTATATGTATAAAAAATATATATATTTATGTATTAAATTTTAAAAAATATTTTCAAGTGGTGCAAGAAAGCGATGACTCGGTCAATGGCCGAGGCATCGTCCCTTAGCACCACCTTCAAACTCCCTTTTAAATTAAAAAGGTCACGAATATTGCTTACATTAACACAGTCTACTAAAATATGTTTTATTGTGAAGGTATCACCGCAATATTGGCATATTGGTGGATCTTCACGACTAATCAAATATCCATGAGTTGCAAAAGAGTGGCCAACGCGAAGGCGTGTAACCACCACTTCCTCCCTACGTTTTGAACGAATTGAAGACCTCCATGGACGGACGGTATCTTTAATTTCCCTCAGCTTATTCTCAATCACGGTATGCCACTCGTCATTCCAAGCAGCGAGCAATAAATGTTTCGCGAAACACACATAATCGGATGCCATAACTAGTTGAGTAATAGGCACCAAACTTGTAGCTTTCTTCGCCGCTTCATCCGCTTTTGTGTTTCCAAGTATTCCGCAATGTCCAGGAACCCAACAGAAAGTTACCCCCACACCCCTCAATTGAAGCCTGTGTACAGCACACAAAATGTCCCCAACTAAAGGGTTGTTAGAGAAAACATCCTGAAGAGCCTGAAGAGCACTTTTGGAATCCGAACACAAAAGATAATGCGAAGATCGAGATGGAATGACGGTCAAAGCTTTAAAAATAGCAAATAGTTCTGCCGTGAAAACACTGCAAGCTGAGGGCAATCCGTACGTGTAGGTACAACCAGATGCATAAAACGCACACCCAACGCCATTGTCCAGTTTAGATCCATCAGTGAAAATAATTTCACTGTGTTGGTGAGATTTATAAATGGATGAAAATTCCTGGTGGTAGACCACAACAGGAGTATCGTGTTTTATATAACTGGACAATGAGAAATCGAAGTGCGGCGTTTTTATTATCCATGGAGGTAGATAGCACATTTGTCGTTCAAACATAGTTGGAAGTTGCAACTCAAGGTCATCCAATATTCTTAATGTTCGTATGCCAAATGGAGCGGTCGAACGTTGACGTGTATTGTACACTTGATTTAACGTATTATTATAGACTATATCAAATGCCGGGTGGTTGGGTTTGCTTCGAAGAACAGAAACGTAAGATATTTGTAGCATCTGACGTCGTCTAGAAAGTGTAGGTTCCCCAGCTTCGACAAGAAGACTAGGGATTGGGCTAGTTCTAAATGCACCAGTAGCCAGTCTAAGTCCAGAGTGGTGGATGGTATCAAGAGTTTTCAGAACTGTAGGTCGTGCGGATGAATAGGCTTGACAGCCATAATCAATGCGCGATCTAACGACCGCGCGATAAAATCGAAGCATACTAGTTCTGTCTGCTCCCCAATTCGTACCACTAAGGACTCTTAACATATCCAATTTCTTATTGCATCTCACCTTCAAATCACGAACATGTGGGATCCATGAGAGTCTTTTATCAAATAAAAGACCTAGAAATCGAACACTATCCGTGGTTTGAAGCTGAACCCCGTCAAGAAAAAGGATCGGCTCCTGGTGTTGCCTACGACGACTAAATGCAACACATTGTGTCTTCGAAGCAGAGAATTTGAAACCTGTAGATTTAGACCATTCCTCTAACCTGTATATTGCTAACTGCAAAGATCTTTCCGCAGTTGCCATACTACGAGCAGGCACATATATACAAAAGTCATCCACAAAAAGGGAACAGTGTACCGGAGATCGTATATTACTGGTGATACTATTTATTGCAACGGCAAACAGCGTGACGCTCAGCACGCTGCCCTGCGGTACACCATTCTCTTGTGTATAGCTGTTTGAATACGTGCCTCCAAGTCGAACGCGGAAAGATCTGTTTGAAAGAAAGTTAGCGATGAATGCTAGGATATTCCCTTGTATACTCCATGATTTCAGAGTGTTCAGAATTCCTCTTTTCCATGCCATATCATATGCCTTTTCAAGGTCAAAGAAAACCGCAACGAGCGTTTGACGCAAGAGAAAGGCATCTTGAATAGCGGATTCTAACAAAACCAATTGGTCAACTGATGAGCGTCCTAGTCTGAAACCACATTGTTCGTTGCTAAGAAGGTTGTTGGTTTCTAGGTACCAGACAAGACGGCGGTTGACCATCTTCTCCAGTAGTTTGCACAAGACGCTTGTAAGTGATATAGGCCTGTAACTACTGGGGTTGGTTTTGTCCTTACCTGGCTTCAAAAGAGGAATTACAGTCGATTCTAACCATGCATCGGGGAAAGAGCGCTCCTCGAATAAACGATTGTATACGCGAAGGAGGACAAGTTTCGCCGATGATGGTAGATGTTTTAGCATGGAGTACACAATGGAATCAGGACCTGGTGCAGAATCCTTCGTTGACGCAAGAGCTGACTCCAATTCCCCTATAGAGAAAGGAGTGTTTAAAGGAGAGTCCTCAGACGACCCAACAGTAAACGGTATTGCTTCTTCCTTCAGTTTATACATCTGGAATAATCTATTATAGGCTGTAGTAGCAGAAAAGTTAGAAAAAGATGTTCCAAGTACATTAGCAATGTCATCACTGTTTGTGATTAATCTCCCATCTGGTTGCTTCAGCGCAATGGCTGGCAACGGAATGGAAGTACCACAAACTGATCTTAGTTTCCTCCACACTGTGGAGGACGGAGTTGTTCGTCTAATTGTGCTAATGTACTGTTCCCAAGAGTTCTTTCTACTCAGCCTAAATATCCTCCGTGCTTTCGCACGGAGTATTTTATATTCCTGAAGGTTTCCATTCGTTGGGTGTCGTTTAAATCTCCTAAGAGCTCTTCGTCGTAAACGGAGGATTTCTGTGCATTCATCGTTCCACCACGGCACAGGCGGTCGGCGTGGATGCGCAGAGGTTTTCGGAATGGTCTTTTCAGCGGCATTTAAAATTGCTTTTGTAAAATTTTCTATATTTTCATCAATGGGTGTCAGATAATCCATGTCAAGTGATACAAGGTAATTCGAGTAGGAGTCCCAGTTGGCTTTTCGCAAAATCCAACTGGAATTTCGAACATAACAGGTTTGGGAGTCACATAAACTGATCTTAATAGGCACATGGTCGCTTCCATACAAATCATTGAGTACCGACCATGTGCATCTAGTAGCTAATTGAGGGCTGCAAATCGATAGATCAACAGCTGTCCATCCACCAGTAGATGCTGCTAAATGAGTAGGAGAACCGTCATTTAGCAGACATAAGTCTAGTTCCATTCTTACACTTTCAACGATATCACCTCGAGAGTTCCTAGTCGGAGATCCCCAAGACGAATGGTGGGCATTAAAATCCCCTACCAATAAGAACGGAGTTGGTAACTGGCTTATCAAATTTACTAAATCGCTGTGATGCAGGTTTTCTTGTGGTGGCAAGTAGACACAACACACAGTGATTTTATACGGGACAGCTGTTTGAACGGCTACTGCTTGTAAAGGAGTTATTAAGTTTAGAGAAACAGCATCGATACAGTCACGGGCTAGGATGGCTACGCCACCTCTAGCTCGATCTTCTGTAACGAAGTCCGATCTAAAAACTGAATACTCCCTTAAATGGAAATTATGCGATTCGTGGAGATGTGTCTCCTGTAGACATACAAACATTGGGTACACATCTCGCACGAGTACTTTAAGTTC
Source organism: Prosapia bicincta (assembly GCA_036971475.1). Classification (NCBI taxonomy): domain Eukaryota; kingdom Metazoa; phylum Arthropoda; class Insecta; order Hemiptera; family Cercopidae; genus Prosapia; species Prosapia bicincta. Next base: position 313,276,502 of record JBAIZL010000001.1, on the reverse strand, counting down.
TTCTATGTGACTCCTAACACCGTTGACGTTCCATTGTATCACTGACTTCCTAAGCAAAGACATTTATTAGCTAAGCAAAGGGTTTATTTGACACCCATTGGTGCTCTCTCCTTTCTTGCCTGGGACGTTTTGGGACGTCTCAGGCTTACATTTCTCAGATTCCATATCCACCCGTTCAGGGATGGAATCTGAGGAAGTTTTGGGTTTAGGAGGGGTAGTTTTCACATTCCCTCCTTTGTTTGCATTTTTCTTAATACCCGGTAACGACTGTGACGATGTGGTCTGTCGTAACTCCGGTCTACGTGGTTTGGATTTTTCCAACGTCTTCTGCACAGATGGTTTACTACCCGTTGATAATTTCTTCTGCACCGAAACACAAGGCTCACTTAGTGATTTATTTCGTGCTCCAATCCCCCCAGTGGAAGGGATTGGTACAAGAGGTAAATCACTATCCGTCGCTGCAGGTTGTACTAAGTTCAAAGTAGGAGGACCATTCGTGACTATGGACAAAAGGCGAGAAACTTGTTCAGTTAGAACTTCAATTTTTTTCGACAGCTCGGCACAGTTGTTACAGGACGATTTGGAAGCGGTCAGAGTAGCGGCATAAGTCTTACTGTCTGTCTTTGGCTGAGTGGAACGATAGAGTTTTTTGGCCTCTGGAAACGACAGCTTGTCTTTCGCCATGATGCCTAGGATAGCTTTCTCTTCCTTGAACGTGGGACAGTTGTAGGATCGCGCTGGGTGGTCACCACCACAGTTGGCGCATTTCGGAGAATTAACACAATCCTTATCATCATGGCCTTCGACGCTACATATACCGCATACGTTCTGCTTCGAACACGTAGAGCTGATATGCCCAAATCGCTGGCACTTGAAGCAGCGCCTAGGGTTAGCCACGTATGGTCTCACTGAGAGCCTTTGGTAACCTGCATGTAAATATTCGGGTATTTCCGGTTTGCCGAAGGTAACGATAAAAGAAGCTGTTGCTACCTTTTCTCCTTTGTCCATTTTCATGATAGGGACAACGTCCGTAACTGACTGAGACGACAGTTCGGACTTAATTTCATCAACTGAAATGTACATTAAGTCCCTACATGTGATGACCCCCTTTGAGTAATTCAAGGATCTGTGGGGAGCCACAGATACCTTGACCTGGTCAAAGAAAGAGGTCATTTTAGATAGAGCACGGGTTTGTTTCTCGGTGGAAGTCGCAACTAACAGTGTTCCGTTTCTGAGTTTCTTGATAGAGGCTACTGGGCCTCCAGCACACGCAGTAATAGCCTTGTTAATAAGGAAGGGAGAAACTTTTGAAAGATCTTTCCCTTCTTCGGCACTAGAAACAACTAAATACTTTGCTGATGGCAATGTCTGCGACGTTGCCACCATCAACTTTTTACTCAATTCCTTTTCAATATGATCGTCAGGAGAATCCTGGCGTGTTCTCTTTAAGCTAGTCACATTTGACGGGGTTTTGGAATCCATAAATATTTTTTGCCAGCCATCGTGTCAAGCGTTACGGGCGAGACTATAGGAACGGGTACACCCTTGGATCACATTAAGATCATTTCCAACCCTCAGAACTCTGAGGCCTATAGCTTTTCTCCTTAGCTCGACTGGATGGGCATCAGTCGAGGACTCGTAATACTGTGCACGGGCTCCGACACCCGTGCACCGCGGACACTCCCTGACCAAGGACCGAAGCGGCTGGTAGACCAGAAACCGCGCTTACGTCTTCGGCAGAGCAAGCTCACATCAGCGTCCCAGACCAGAGTTTGTCACGCTCTGGACTTTTCAGCACTCCCAACGCGCAACGGTTCTGACCAGTCAAAATTCCCTAAGCGAAGATGTAAGTTTTGAAATGTGTATAGATTGTGTTGGTGTGTGTATGTGTGTGTGTATGTTTTTGTGAGTGGTGTAGTGTTAGGCTAGGGTACCGCGAAGGACGCCAAATCCTTCGTAGGTGCGGCTAGTCCGCACCCCCCTGCGGGCTTGCTTTGTATCTATACACGGGTTTGCTCACTACGACCCGATACAAAAGCTTTGGTTCTATGCTACAGTTTGCTCACTACGACCAGTCGCATTTGCTATTAAACTATCCAGCATGCCCACTACTCCAGTATTAAACTATGAGATTGCCCACTACGATCTGATACGATTGCATTGTATCTATACACGCGATTGATCACTACGACCCGTTGCGATTGATTTCATCTTTGTTTAAGTTTACTCACTAATCCCCTATTGCGATTGCTTTACATCATCACACGGGTTTGCCCACTTCGACCCGCTACGATTGTTTTGCATCTATGCTCGATTGTGCTCACTACGACCCTTTGCTATTGCTTTACATCTATACACGGGTTTGCTCACTACGATCTGATACGACTGCTTTGTATCTATACACGGATTTGTTCACTACGACCCTTTCCTATTGCTTTACATCTATACACGGGTTTGCTCACTACGACCCGATATAATTGCTTTGTATCAATGCACGGGTTTGCTCACTACGACCTGCTGCGATTGCTTTGTATCCATGCACGGGTTTGCTCACTACAACCCGATATAATTGCTTTGTATATATGCACAGGTTTGCTCACTAAGACTCGCTACGATTGCTTTGTATCTGTACATGGGTTTACTCACTACGATCTGAATCGATTGCTTTGTAGCTATACACGGGTTTGCTCACTACAACCCGATATAATTGCTTTGTAACTATGCACGGGTTTGCTCACTATGACCTGCTACGATTGCTTTGTAGCTATACACGGGTTTGCTCACTAAGACCAGCTAAGATTGTTTTATATCTATACTCGGGTTTGCTCATTACGACCTGCTACGATTGCTTTGTAGCTATACACGGGTTTGCTTACTACGACACCCTAAGATTGTTTTATATCTATACACGGATTTGCTCACTACGACCATTTGCTATTGCTTTACTTCTATACACGGATTTGTTCACTACGACCCTTTGCTATTGCTTTACATCTATACACGGGTTTGCTCACTACGATCTGAGATGATTGCTTTGTATCTATACAGGGGTTTGCTCACTACGATCTGAGATGATTGCTTTGCATCTATGAGTTTACCCACTACGCCCCATTGCGATTGCTTTGCATTTATACAAGGGTTTGCTCACTACGATCTGATACGTTTCCGTTGTATCTATACAGGGGTTTGCTCACTAAGACCCGATACGATTGCTTTGTATCTATACAGGGGTTTGCTCACTACAATCTGAGATGATTGCTTTGCATTTATGAGCTTACCCACTACGCCCCATTGCGATTGCTTTGCATCTTTACACCGGTTTGCTCACTACGGTCTGATACGACTGCTTTGCATCTATACAGGGGTTTGCTCACTACAATCTGAGATGATTGCTTTGCATTTATGAGCTTACCCACTACGCCCCATTGCGATTGCTTTGCATCTTTACACGGGTTTGCTCACTACGGTCTGATACGATTGCTTTGTATCTATACAGGGGTTTGCTCACTACAATCTGAGATGATTGCTTTGCATTTATGAGCTTACCCACTACACCCCATTGCGATTGCTTTGCATCTTTACACGGGTTTGCTCACTACGGTCTGATACGACTGCTTTGCATCTATACAGGGGTTTGCTCACTATGACCCGATAGAATTGCTTTGTATCTATACATGGGTTTGCTCATTAAGACCCGATACGATTGCTTTGCATCTATACAGGGGTTTGCTCACTAAGACCCGATGCGGTTGCTTTGTATTTATACAGGGGTTTGCTCACTAAGACCCGATACGATTGCTTTGTATCTATACAGGGGTTTGCTCACTAAGACCCGATACGATTGCTTTGTATCTATACAGGGGTTTGCTCACTAAGACCCGATACGATTGCTTTGTATCTATACAGGGGTTTGCTCACTAAGACCCGATACGATTGCATTGCATCTATACAGGGGTTTGCTCACTAAGACCCGATACGATTGCTTTGTATCTATACAGGGGTTTGCTCACAACAATCTGAGATGATTGCTTTGCATCTATGAGTTTACCCACTACGCCCCATTGCGATTGCTTTGCATCTATACACGGGTTTGCTCACTACGATCTGATACGACTGCTTAGTAACTATACACGGATTTTTTCACTACGACCCTTTGCTATTGCTTTACATCTATACACGGGTTTGCTCACTACGACCCTTTGCTATTGCTTTACATCTATACACAGATTTGCTCACTACGACCCTTTGCTATTGCTTTACATCTATACATGGATTTGTTCACTACGACCCTTTGTTATTGCTTTACATCTATACACGGGTTTGCTCACTAAGACCCCCTACGATTGCTTTGTATCTGTACATGGGTTTACTCACTACGATCAGAATCGATTTCTTTGTAGCTATACACGGGTTTGCTCACTACAACCCGATATAATTGCTTTGTATCTATGCACGGGTTTGCTCACTACGACCTGCTACGATTGCTTTGTAGCTATACACGGGTTGGCTCACTACGACCCGATATGATTGCTTTGTATCTATTCTCGGGTGAGCTCACTACAACCCGATATAATTTCTTTGTATCTATACACGGGTTTGCTCACTACGACCTGCTACGATTGCTTTGTAGCTATACACGGGTTTTCCCACTACAACCCGATATAATTGCTTTGTATCTATGCACGGGTTTGCTCACTACGACCTGCTACGATTGGTTTGTATCTATGCACGGGTTTGCTCACTACAATCCGATATAATTGCTTTGTATCTATGCACGGGTTTGCTCACTAAGACTCGCTACGATTGCTTTGTATCTGTACATGGGTTTACTCACTACGATCTCAATCGATTGCTTTGTAGCTATACACGGGTTTGCTCACTAAGACCAGCTAAGATTGTTTTTTATCTATACTCGGGTTTGCTCACTACGACCTGCTACGACTGCTTTGTATCTATACAGGGATTTGTTCACTACGACCCTTTGCTATTGCTTTACATCTACACACGGGTTTTCTCACTACGGCCCTTTGCTATTGCTTTACATCTATACACGGATTTGCTCACTACGACCCTTTGCTATTGCTTTACATCTATACACGGGTTTGCTCACTACGATCTGAGATGATTGCTTTGCATCTGTGAGTTTACCCACTATGCCCCATTGCGATTGCTTTGCATCTATACACGGGTTTAATCACTACGACCTGCTGCGATTGCTTTGTATCTATGCACGGGTTTGCTCACTACAACCCGATATAATTGCTTTGTATCTATGCACGGGTTTGCTCACTAAGCCTCGCTACGATTGCTTTGTATCTGTACATGGGTTTACTCACTACGATCTGAATCGATTGCTTTGTAGCTATACACAGGTTTGCTCACTACAACCCGATATAATTGCTTTGTATCTATGCACGGGTTTGCTCACTATGACCTGCTAGGATTGATTTGTAGCTATACACGGGTTTGCTCACTAAGACCAGCTAAGATGGTTTCATATCTATACTCGGGTTTGCTCATTACGACCTGCTACGATTGCTTTGTAGCTATACACAGGTTTGCTTACTGCGACACCCTAAGATTGTTTTATATCTATACACGGATTTGCTCACTACGACCATTTGCTATTGCTTTACATCTATACACGGATTTGTTCACTACGACCCTTTGCTATTGCTTTACATCTATACACGGGTTTGCTCACTACGATCTGAAATGATTGCTTTGTATCTATACAGGGGTTTGCTCACTACGATCTGAGATGATTGCTTTGCATCTATGAGTTTACCCACTACGCCCCATTTCGATTGCTTTGCATCTATACACGGCTTTGCTCACTACGATCTGATACGACTGCTTTGCATCTATACAGGGGTTTGCTCACTAAGACCCGATACGATTGCTTTGTATCTATACAGGGGTTTGCTCACTAAGACCCGATACGATTGCTTTGCATCTATACAGGGGTTTGCTTACTAAGACCCGATACGATTGCTTTGTATTTATACAGGGGCTTACTCACTAAGACCCGATACGATTGCTTTGTATCTATACAGGGGTGGCTCACTAAGACCCGATACGATTGCTTTGTATTTATACAGGGGTTTGCTCACTAAGACCCGATAGGATTGCTTTGTATCTATACAGGGGTTTGCTCACTAAGACCCGATACGATTGCTTTGTATCTATACAGGGGTTTGCTCACTACAATCTGAGATGAATGCTTTGCATCTATGAGTTTACCCACTACGCCCCATTGCGATTGCTTTGCATCTATACACGGGTTTGCTCACTACGATCTGATACGACTGCTTTGTATCTATACACGGATTTTTTCACTTCGACCCTTTGCTATTGCTTTACATCTATACACGGGTTTGCTCACTACGACCCTTTGCTATTGCTTTACATGTATACACGGATTTGTTCACTACGACCCATTGCTATTGCTTTACATCTAACACGGATTTGTTCACTACGACCCTATGTTATTGCTTTACATCTATACACGGGTTTTCTCACTACGACCCTTTGCTATTGCTTTATATCTATACACGGATTTGTTCACTACGACCCTTTGCTATTACTTTATATCTATACACTTATTTGTTCACTACAACCCTTTGCTATTGCTTTACATCTAAACACGGGTTTGCTTACTACGACCCCCTAAGATTGTTTTATATCTATACACGGATATGCTCACTACGATCCTTTGCTATTGCTTTACATCTATACACGGATTTGTTCACTACGACCCTTTGCTATTGCTCTACATCTATACACGGGTTTGCTCACTACGAACTGATACGATTGTTTTGTATATATACACGGATTTGTTCACTACGACCCTTTGCTATTGCTTTACATCTATACACGGTTTTTCGGTTTTTCCCACTACGATCTGATACGACTGCTTTTTATCTATACACGGATTTGTTCACTACGACCCTTTGCTATTGCTTTACATCTATACACGGGTTTGCTCACTGCGACCCTTTGCTATTGCTTTACATCTATACACGGATTTGTTCACTACCACCCTTTGTTATTGTTTTACATCTATACACGGGTTTGCTCACTAAGACCCGCTACGATTGCTTTGTATCTGTACATGGGATACTCACTACGATCTGAATCGATTGCTTTGTAGCTATACACGGGTTTGCTCACTACGACCCGATATGATTGCTTTGTATCTATTCTCGGGTTAGCTCACTACAACCCGATATAATTTCTTTGTATCTATACACGGGTTTGCTCACTACGACCTGCTACGATTGCTTTGTAGCTATACACGGGTTTTCTCACTACAACCCGATATAATTGCTTTGTATCTATGCACGGGTTTGCTCACTAAGACTCGCTACGATTGCTTTGTATCTGTACATGGGTTTACTCACTATGATCTCAATCGATTGCTTTGTAGCTATACACGGGTTTGCTCACTTAGACCAGCTAAGATTGTTTTATATCTATACACGGATTTGCTCACTACGACCTGCTACGATTGCTTAGTAGCTATACACGGGTTTGCTTACTACGATCCCTAAAATTGTTTTATATCTATACACGGATTTGCTCATTACGATCTGATACGACTGCTTTGTATCTATACAGGGATTTGTTCACTACGACCCTTTGCTATTGCTTTACATCTACACACGTGTTTTCTCACTACGGCCCTTTGCTATTGCTTTACATCTATACACGGATTTGCTCACTACGACCCTTTGCTATTGCTTTACATCTATACACGGGTTTGTTCACTACGACCCTTTGCTATTGCTTTACATCTATACACGGATTTGTTCAATACGACCCTTTGCTATTGCTTTACATCTATACACGGGTTTGCTCACTACGATCTGAGATGATTGCTTTGCATCTGTGAGTTTACCCACTATGCCCCATTGCGATTGCTTTGCATCTATACACGGGTTTAATCACTACGACCTGCTGCGATTGCTTTGTATCTATGCACGGGTTTGCTCACTACAACCCGATATAATTGCTTTGTATCTATGCACGGGTTTGCTCACTAAGCCTCGCTACGATTGCTTTGTATCTGTACATGGGTTTACTCACTACGATCTCAATCGATTGCTTTGTAGCTATACACGGGTTTGCTCACTTAGACCAGCTAAGATTGTTTTATATCTATACACGGATTTGCTCACTAAGATCTGATACGACTGCTTTGTATCTATACAGGGATTTGTTTACTACGACCCTTTGCTATTGCTTTACATCTACACACGGGTTTGCTCACTACGGCTCTTTGCTATTGCTTTACATCTATACACGGATTTGCTCACTACGACCCTTTGCTATTGCTTTACATCTATACACGGGTTTGTTCACTACGACCCTTTGCTATTGCTTTACATCTATACACGCATTTGTTCACTACTACCCTTTGCTATTGCTTTACATCTATACACGGGTTTGCTCACTACGATCTGAGATGATTGCTTTGTATCTATACAGGGGTTTGCTCACTACGATCTGAGATGATTGCTTTGCATCTGTGAGTTTACCCACTATGCCCTATTGCGATTGCTTTGCATCTATACACGGGTTTGGTCACTACGACCTGCTACGATTGCTTTGTAGCTATACACGGGTTTGCTCACTACCACCCGATATAATTGCTTTGTATCTATGCACGGGTTTGCTCACTAAGACTCGCTACGACTGCTTTGTATCTGTACATGGGTTTACTCACTACGATCTGAATCGATTTCTTTGTAGCTATACACGGGTTTGCTTACTACAACCCGATATAATTGCTTTGTATCTATGCACGGGTTTGCTCACTACGACCTGCTACGATTGCTTTGTAGCTATACACGGGTTTGCTCACTAAGACCAGCTAAGATTGTTTTATATCTATACTCGGGTTTGCTCATTACGACCTGCTACGATTGCTTTGTAGCTATACACCGGTTTGCTTACTACGACACCCTAAGATTGTTTTATATCAATACACGGATTTGCTCATTACGATCTGATACGACTGCTTTGTATCTATACAGGGATTTGTTCACTACGACCCTTTGCTATTGCTTTACATCTACACACGGGTTTTGTCACTACGATCTGAGATGATTGCTTTGTATCTATACAGGGGTTTGTTCACTACGATCTGAGATGATTGCTTTGCATCTGTGAGTTTACCCACTATGCCCCATTGCGATTGCTTTGCATCTATACACGGATTTAATCACTACGACCTGCTGCGATTGCTTTGTATCTATGCACGGGTTTGCTCACTACAACCCGATATAATGGCTTTGTATCTATGCACGGGTTTGCTCACTAAGCCTCGCTACGATTGCTTTGTATCTGTACATGGGTTTACTCACTACGATCTGAATCGATTGCTTTGTAGCTATACACAGGTTTGCACACTACAACCCGATATAATTGCTTTGTATCTATGCACGGGTTTGCTCACTATGACCTGCTACGATTGATTTGTAGCTATACACAGGTTTGCTCACTAAGACCAGCTAAGATTGTTTCATATCTATACTCGGGTTTGCTCATTGAGACCTGCTACGATTGCTTTGTAGCTATACACAGGTTTGCTTACTGCGACACCCTAAGATTGTTTTATATCTATACACGGATTTAATCACTACGACCATTTGCTATTGCTTTACATCTATACACGTATTTGTTCACTACGACACTTTCCGATTGCTTTACATCTATACACGGGTTTGCTCACTACGATCTGAAATGATTGCTTTGTATCTATACAGGGGTTTGCTCACTACGATCTGAGATGATTGCTTTGCAACTATGAGTTTACCCACTACGCCCCATTGCGATTGCTTTGCATCTATACACGAGTTTGCTCACTACGATCTGATACGTTTGCGTTGTATCTATACATCAGTTTGCTCACTAAGACCCGATACGATTGCATTGCATCTATAGACGGGTTTGCTCACTACGATCTGATACGTTTGCGTTGTATCTATACAGGGGTTTGCTCACTACAATCCGAGATGATTGCTTTGCATCTATGAGTTTACCCACTACGCCCCATTGCGATTGCTTTGCATCTATACACGGCTTTCCTCACTACGATCTGATACGACTGCTTTGCATCTATACAGGGGTTTGCTCACTAAGAACCGATACGATTGCTTTGTATCTATACAGGGGTTTGCTCACTAAGACCCGATACGATTGCTTTGCATCTATACAGGGGTTTGCTCACTAAGACCCGATACGATTGCTTTGTATCTATACAGGGGTTTGCTCACTAAGACCCGCTACGATTGCTTTGTATCTGTACATGGGATACTCACTACGATCTGAATCGATTGCTTTGTAGCTATACACGGGTTTGATCACTACGACCCGATATGATTGCTTTGTATCTATTCTCGGGTTAGCTCACTACAACCCGATATAATTTCTTTGTATCTATACACGGGTTTGCTCATTACGACCTGCTACGATTGCTTTGTAGCTATACACGGGTTTTCTCACTACAACCCGATATAATTGCTTTGTATCTATGCACGGGTTTGCTCACTACGACCTGCTACGATTGGTTTGTATCTATGCACGAATTTGCTCACTACAACCCGATATAATTGCTTTGTATCTATGCACGGGTTTGCTCACTAAGACTCGCTACGATTGCTTTGTATCTGTACATGGGTTTACTCACTACGATCTCAATCGATTGCTTTGTAGCTATACACGGGTTTGCTCACTTAGACCAGCTAAGATTGTTTTATATCTATACACGGATTTGCTCATTACGATCTGATACGACTGCTTTGTATCTATACAGGGATTTGTTCACTACGACCCTTTGCTATTGCTTTACATCTACACACGGGTTTTCTCACTACGGCCCTTTGCTATTGCTTTACATCTATACACGGATTTGCTCACTACGACCCTTTGCTATTGCTTTACATCTATACACGGGTTTGTTCACTACGACCCTTTGCTATTGCTTTACATCTATACACGGATTTGTTCAATACGACCCTTTGCTATTGCATTACATCTATACACGGGTTTGCTCACTACGATCTGAGATGATTGCTTTGCATCTGTGAGTTTACCCACTATGCCCCATTGCGATTGCTTTGCATCTATACACGGGTTTAATCACTACGACCTGCTGCGATTGCTTTGTATCTATGTACGGGTTTGCTCACTACAACCCGATATAATTGCTTTGTATCTATGCACGGGTTTGCTCACTAAGCCTCGCTACGATTGCTTTGTATCTGTACATGGGTTTACTCACTACGATCTGAATCGATTGCTTTGTAGCTATACACAGGTTTGCTCACTACAACCCGATATAATTGCTTTGTATCTATGCACGGGTTTGCTCACTATGACCTGCTAGGATTGATTTGTAGCTATACACGGGTTTGCTCACTAAGACCAGCTAAGATTGTTTCATATCTATACTCGGGTTTGCTCATTACGACCTGCTACGATTGCTTTGTAGCTATACACGGGTTTTCTCACTACAACCCGATATAATTGCTTTGTATCTATGCACGGGTTTGCTCACTACGACCTGCTACGATTGGTTTGTATCTATGCACGAATTTGCTCACTACAACCCGATATAATTGCTTTGTATCTATGCACGGGTTTGCTCACTAAGACTCGCTACGATTGCTTTGTATCTGTACATGGGTTTACTCACTACGATCTCAATCGATTGCTTTGTAGCTATACACGGGTTTGCTCACTTAGACCAGCTAAGATTGTTTTATATCTATACACGGATTTGCTCACTAAGATCTGATACGACTGCTTTGTATCTATACAGGGATTTGTTCACTATGACCCTTTGCTATTGCTTTACATCTACACACGGGTTTGCTCACTACGGCCCTTTGCTATTGCTTTACATCTATACACGGATTTGCTCACTACGACCCTTTGCTATTGCTTTACATCTATACACGGGTTTGTTCACTACGACCCTTTGCTATTGCTTTACATCTATACACGCATTTGTTCACTACGACCCTTTGCTATTGCTTTACATCTATACACGGGTTTGCTCACTACGATCTGAGATGATTGCTTTGTATCTATACAGGGGTTTGCTCACTACGATCTGAGATGATTGCTTTGCATCTGTGAGTTTACCCACTATGCCCTATTGCGATTGCTTTGCATCTATACACGGGTTTGGTCACTACGACCTGCTACGATTGCTTTGTAGCTATACACGGGTTTGCTCACTACCACCCGATATAATTGCTTTGTATCTATGCACGGGTTTGCTCACTAAGACTCGCTACGACTGCTTTGTATCTGTACATGGGTTTACTCACTACGATCTGAATCGATTTCTTTGTAGCTATACACGGGTTTGCTTACTACAACCCGATATAATTGCTTTGTATCTATGCACGGGTTTGCTCACTACGACCTGCTACGATTGCTTTGTAGCTATACACGGGTTTGCTCACTAAGACCAGCTAAGATTGTTTTATATCTATACTCGGGTTTGCTCATTACGACCTGCTACGATTGCTTTGTAGCTATACACCGGTTTGCTTACTACGACACCCTAAGATTGTTTTATATCTATACACGGATTTGCTCATTACGATCTGATACGACTGCTTTGTATCTATACAGGGATTTGTTCACTACGACCCTTTGCTATTGCTTTACATCTACACACGGGTTTTGTCACTACGGCCCTTTGCTATTGCTTTACATCTATACACGGATTTGCTCACTACGACCCTTTGCTATTGCTTTACATCTATACACGGGTTTGTTCACTACGACCCTTTGCTATTGCTTTACATCTATACACGGATTTGTTCAATACGACCCTTTGCTATTGCTTTACATCTATACACGGGTTTGCTCACTACGATCTGAGATGATTGCTTTGTATCTATACAGGGGTTTGTTCACTACGATCTGAGATGATTGCTTTGCATCTGTGAGTTTACCCACTATGCCCCATTGCGATTGCTTTGCATCTATACACGGATTTAATCACTACGACCTGCTGCGATTGCTTTGTATCTATGCACGGGTTTGCTCACTACAACCCGATATAATGGCTTTGTATCTATGCACGGGTTTGCTCACTAAGCCTCGCTACGATTGCTTTGTATCTGTACATGGGTTTACTCACTACGATCTGAATCGATTGCTTTGTAGCTATACACAGGTTTGCTCACTACAACCCGATATAATTGCTTTGTATCTATGCACGGGTTTGCTCACTATGACCTGCTACGATTGATTTGTAGCTATACACGGGTTTGCTCACTAAGACCAGCTAAGATTGTTTCATATCTATACTCGGGTTTGCTCATTGAGACCTGCTACGATTGCTTTGTAGCTATACACAGGTTTGCTTACTGCGACACCCTAAGATTGTTTTATATCTATACACGGATTTAATCACTACGACCATTTGCTATTGCTTTACATCTATACACGGATTTGTTCACTACGACACTTTCCGATTGCTTTACATCTATACACGGGTTTGCTCACTACGATCTGAAATGATTGCTTTGTATCTATACAGGGGTTTGCTCACTACGATCTGAGATGATTGCTTTGCAACTATGAGTTTACCCACTACGCCCCATTGCGATTGCTTTGCATCTATACACGAGTTTGCTCACTACGATCTGATACGTTTGCGTTGTATCTATACATCAGTTTGCTCACTAAGACCCGATACGATTGCATTGCATCTATAGACGGGTTTGCTCACTACGATCTGATACGTTTGCGTTGTATCTATACAGGGGTTTGCTCACTACAATCCGAGATGATTGCTTTGCATCTATGAGTTTACCCACTACGCCCCATTGCGATTGCTTTGCATCTATACACGGCTTTCCTCACTACGATCTGATACGACTGCTTTGCATCTATACAGGGGTTTGCTCACTAAGAACCGATACGATTGCTTTGTATCTATACAGGGGTTTGCTCACTAAGACCCGATACGATTGCTTTGCATCTATACAGGGGTTTGCTCACTAAGACCCGATACGATTGCTTTGTATTTATACAGGGGTTTGCTCACTAAGACCCGATACGATTGCTTTGTATCTATACAGGGGTTTGCTCACTAAGACCCGATACGATTGCTTTGTATCTATACAGGGGTTTGCTCACTAAGACCCGATACGATTGCTTTGTATCTATACAGGGGTTTGCTCACTAAGACCCGATACGATTGCTTTGTATCTATACAGGGGTTTGCTCACTACAATCTGAGATGAATGCTTTGCATCTATGAGTTTACCCACTACGCCCCATTGCGATTGCTTTGCATCTATACACGGGTTTGCTCACTACGATCTGATACGACTGCTTTGTATCTATACACGGATTTTTTCACTTCGACCCTTTGCTATTGCTTTACATCTATACACGGGTTTGCTCACTACGACCCTTTGCTATTGCTTTACATGTATACACGGATTTGTTCACTACGACCCATTGCTATTGCTTTACATCTATACACGGATTTGTTCACTACGACCCTATGTTATTGCTTTACATCTATACACGGGTTTTCTCACTACGACCCTTTGCTATTGCTTTATATCTATACACGGATTTGTTCACTACGACCCTTTGCTATTACTTTATATCTATACACGGATTTGTTCACTACAACCCTTTGCTATTGCTTTACATCTAAACACGGGATTGCTTACTAAGACCCCCTAAGACTGTTTTATATCTATACACGGATATGCTCACTACGATCCTTTGCTATTGCTTTACATCTATACACGGATTTGTTCACTACGACCCTTTGCTATTGCTCTACATCTATACACGGGTTTGCTCACTACGAACTGATACGATTGTTTTGTATATATACACGGATTTGTTCACTACGACCCTTTGCTATTGCTTTACATCTATACACGGTTTTTCCCACTACGATCTGATACGACTGCTTTGTATCTATACGCGGATTTGTTCACTACGACCCTTTGCTATTGCTTTACATCTATACACGGGTTTGCTCACTGCGACCCTTTGCTATTGCTTTACATCTATACACGAATTTGTTCACTACCACCCTTTGTTATTGTTTTACATCTATACACGGGTTTGCTCACTAAGACCCGCTACGATTGCTTTGTATCTGTACATGGGTTAACTCACTACGATCTGAATCGATTGCTTTGTAGCTATACACGGGTTTGCTCACTACGACCCGATATGATTGCTTTGTATCTATTCTCGGGTTAGCTCACTACAACCCGATATAATTTCTTTGTATCTATACACGGGTTTGCTCACTACGGCCTGCTACGATTGCTTTGTAGCTATACACGGGTTTTCTCACTACGACCCGATATAATTGCGTTGTATCTATGCACGGGTTAACTCACTACGACCTGCTACGATTGGTTTGTATCTATGCACGAATTTGCTCACTACAACCCGATATAATTGCTTTGTATCTATGCACGGGTTTGCTCACTAAGACTCGCTACGATTGCTTTGTATCTGTACATGGGTTTACTCACTACGATCTCAATCGATTGCTTTGTATCTATACACGGGTTTGCTCACTTAGACCAGCTAAGATTGTTTTATATCTATACACGGATTTGCTCACTAAGATCTGATACGACTGCTTTGTATCTATACAGGGATTTGTTCACTACGACCCTTTGCTATTGCTTTACATCTACACACGGGTTTGCTCACTAGGGCCCTTTGCTATTGCTTTACATCTATACACGGATTTGCTCACTACGACCCTTGGCTATTGCTTTACATCTATACACGGGTTTGTTCACTACGACCCTTTGCTATTGCTTTACATCTATACACGCATTTGTTCACTACGACCCTCTGCTATTGCTTTACATCTATACACGGGTTTGGTCACTACGACCCGATATAATTGCTTTGTATCTATGTACGGGTTTGCTCACTAAGACTCGCTACGACTGCTTTGTATCTGTACATGGGTTTACTCACTACGATCTGAATCGATTTCTTTGTAGCTATACACGGGTTTGCTTACTACAACCCGATATAATTGCTTTGTATCTATGCACGGGTTTGCTCACTACGACCTGCTACGATTGCTTTGTAGCTATACACGGGTTTGCTCACTAAGACCAGCTAAGATTGTTTTATATCTATACTCGGGTTTGCTCATTACGACCTGCTACGATTGCTTTGTAGCTATACACGGGTTTGCTTACTACGACACCTTAAGATTGTTTTATATCTATACACGGATTTGCTCACTACGACTATTTGCTATTGCTTTACATCAATACTCGGATTTGTTCACTACGACCCTTTGCTATTGCTTTACATCTATACAGGGGTTTGCTCACTACGATCTGAGATGATTGCTTTGCATCTATGAGTTTACCCACTACGCCCCATTGCGATTGCTTTGCATCTATACACGGGTTTGCTCACTACGATCTGATACGTTTGCGTTGTATCTATACATCGGTTTGCTCACTAAGATCCGATACGATTGCTTTTCATCTATAGACGGGTTTGCTCACTACGATCTGATACGTTTCCGTTGTATCTATACAGGGGTTTGCTCACTAAGACCCGATACGATTGCTTTGTATCTATACAGGGGTTTGCTCTCTACAATCTGAGATGATTGCTTTGCATCTATGAGTTTACCCACTACGCCCCATTGCGATTGTTTTGCATCTATATACGGGTTTGCTCACTACGATCTGATACGACTGCTTTGCATCTATACAGGGGTTTGCTCACTAAGACCCGATACGATTGTTTTGTATCTATACAGGGGTTTGCTCACTAAGACCCGATACGATTGCTTTGTATCTATACAGGGGTTTGCTCACTGAGACCCGATACGATTGCTTTGCATCTATACTGGGGTTTGCTCACTAAGACCCGATACGATTGCTTTGTATTTATACAGGCGTTTGCTCACTAAGATCCTTTACGATTGCTTTGTATCTATACAGGGGTTTTCTCACTAAGACCCGATACGATTGCTTTGTATTTATACAGGGGTTTGCTCACTAAGACCCGATACGATTGCTTTGTATCTATACAGGGGTTTGCTCACTAAGACCCCATACGATTGCTTTGTATCTATACAGGGGTTTGCTCACTGATAACCGATACGATTGCTTTGCACCTATACAGTGGTTTGCTCACTAAGACCCGATACGATTGCTTTGTATCTATACAGGGGTTTGCTCACTACGATCTGATACGACTGCTTTGTATCTATACACGGATTTTTTTACTTCGACCCTTTGCTATTGCTTTACATCTATACACGGGTTTGCTCACTACGACCCTTTGCTATTGCTTTACATCTATACACGGATTTGTTCACTACGACCCTTTGCTATTGCTTTACATCTATACACGGATTTGTTCACTACGACCATTTGCTATTACTTTACATCTATACACGGATTTGCTCACTACGACCCTTTGCTATTGCTTTACATCTATAGACGGATTTGTTCACTACGAGCCTTTGCTATTGCTTTACATCTATACACGGTTTTGCCCACTACGATCTGATACGACTGCTTTGTATCTATACACGGATTTGTTCACTACGTCCCTTTGCTATTGCTTTACATCTATACACGGGTTTGCTCACTACGACCCTTTGTTATTGCTTTACATCTATACACGCGTTTGCTCACTAAAACCCGCTACGATTGCTTTGTAGCTATACACGGGTTTGCTCACTACGACCCGATATGATTGCTTTGTATCTATTCTCGGGTTAGCTCACTACAACCCGATATAATTTCTTTGTATCTATACACGGGTTTGCTCACTACGACCTGCTACGATTGCTTTGTAGCCATACAGGGGTTTGCTCACTACGACCTGCTACGATTGCTTTGTAGCTCTACACGGGTTTTCTCACTACAACCCGATATAATTGCTTTGTATCTATGCACGGGTTTGCTCACTACGACCTGCTACGATTGGTTTGTATCTATGCACGGGTTTGCTCACTACAACCCGATATAATTGCTTTGTATCTATGCACGGGTTTGCTCACTAAGACTCGCTACGATTGCTTTGTATCTGTACATGGGTTTACTCACTACGATCTCAATCGATTGCTTTGTAGCTATACACGGGTTTGCTCACTAAGACCAGCTAAGATTGTTTTATATCTATACACGGATTTGCTCACTACGATCTGATACGACTGCTTTGTATCTATACAGGGATTTGTTCACTACGACCCTTTGCTATTGCTTTACATCTACACACGGGTATGCTCACTACGGCCCTTTGCTATTGCTTTACATCTATACACGGATTTGCTCACTACGACCCTTTGCTATTGCTTTACATCTATACACGGATTTGTTCACTACGATCCTTTGCTATTGCTTTACATCTATACACGGGTTTGCTCACTACGATCTGAGATGATTGCTTTGTATCTATACAGGGGTTTGCTCACTACGATCTGTGATGATTGCTTTGCATCTGTGAGTTTACCCACTATGCCCCATTGCGATTGCTTTGCATCTATACACGGGTTTGCTCACTACGATCTGATACGTTTGCGTTGTATCTATACAGGGGTTTGCTCACTACGATCAGATACGATTGCTTTGCATCTATCCATGAGTTTACCCACTATGATACGCTACGTATGCTTTGTATCAAAGCTTAGCTTTGTTCTCTATTTTCCGCTCCGATTGCATTCCATCCGAATGAATCGCATTGGTGTGATAATTAAAGTACAAAATGTAACAGTAGTAGCTCGTGTGTAATGAATAAAGCGTAATGATTACATGATCAATATTACATCGCTTAAGTTTATAAAAGTGTTTTAAAACATGTAATCCAGAACCAAAGCCAACAAGGTGAAAGTGCAGCTTATTACGTACACCGTCAAAATAATTGCGAATATAATGGGAACAATGGAGTGCAACGCCATAGTGAAATCTGAGGGTAAATCATCATATCTGTTGTCCATTGCCCACGTAATGTTCACTGAAAATTTGTGTTGAATGTGGTTTGGAGTTTCCATGGTAACCTATCATATCGAATCTAATTGTTTGATTTCATTCTTTTTAATAAAATTAGCTCTCGACTTTATTGCTGCTTTTCCCCCTTAATTATTTTTGTCTACTTTTTGTGGCGATTCAAAGAGCCTGTGTCCTTAATTTGAAATATTTTATTTGTAATTAAAAATAAATATTTATTATATTATTGTCCCGTAAAGATGTAGAGGATCTTCAAGTACAAAGAATGGGTCAGACAAGAGGACGGTAACAGAGAACTATTAAAAGACTCGGAAGAAGTCAGGACGTACATATACAAGATAAACGAATGACCTACAGCTAACAAGCTGCAGGATTAACCTGGCTCAGAGACAAAAATTGGGAATTAATTAGATATGGAAAGATTTATGTCTAATATTGGAATGGAAATGGGAGATCAGCTATAAAATTTCTTGGAAAACGATATATATTGATTGTTTTAGTGTTTGGAAAATATTCATCGTTTTCATTTTACCTATAAAAGCAAATTTAATTTCAATAATATCTGTATAGATTGTTCATGGGAGATGAGCAAATAACAAACCGAAATACTGTATAAGTAAGAATATTTAACTTTTGATTTCAGTTATAGACATTTATCAGATAATGCCTAAAATAAACACCACAGTAGATAAACGAGACGCTCCGTCGTTGGCCTTTCCAAAGACAACACGGTAAATTAATAATACGGGTACCTTCAGAGGGTTTGAATTGATTTTCCTAAGTGGAAGTCACTTACCCTGTTCTACAGAGGGCGATCCTTTGTCTTGACTAAATACTCCCGCCCAGGACATTAAATATGACCTCGGTCAATTAAGGTAACTCTAGTTCTCAACAACCAACATCTACTTGAAAAGAATTTCCAAAGAATTACCGAATTATTATATTTTTATTTTTCAATTGATCACACTAACTATAAGGATATGAGACTTGTTTCGAACCAGAAATGTGGAAACAAATCTTCGCGGAACCAATACAACTTATTCTCAAACGTTTCTCAGCTCAAACTTTTACGTAAGCAAAAAATTACTGCGAATTCAAAATGCGATTTGAGTGAAAAATTTAATATGATATCTAAAAACGCGCCTTTCAACAGTGAAACGTTCGAGTTTTTATGATCCAGCAGCCTATCTTCACTGCTACCTAATTAGAAATAAGTAATTAACAAAAAATTCAAGTCAATTCCTACTGAGGTCGACAAAGGCAATTTTTGTATTAATTACTTTTATTTTATAATTACAATTAATATAAATATGTATATACATATGTCAGAATAACAATAATAAGTGCCAAAATAAAAAAGCGAATTTTTCTGCAACTTTTCATTTTCCTTTCTATACAGTTTATGGTGTTGGACTATTATTTTTGTTAGTAACTGTTTATACGCTTTCTTATTTTTCGTTTCTAATTTATAAAGCTGATGGTGATCTATAACTTCTCAATCTATCCATCTCTTGTAATGCTTCATTATTGCCAGGATCCTTTCTCTTATAATTTCATATAAATCATTGAGTAATACATTTGGACCTATCGATTTCAAATATGAAGTCAATCAGTTCGAATCCAACCGAGACATCAACTTTTTAAATTTAACTAATGAATAAATATTTGAAAAAAAACTGTATTAGCATCAATTGTGGTCCACTAGAGGTTAGAAAAAATGTGTTTCAACTATATTGGATGATTAAAAACGTACTTTATAAACGATTGAAAATTATTACAAGATATATATATATATATATATATATATATATATATATATATATATATATATATATATATATATATAAAGAGAGTGTGAGCTAAAAGAAGGAATTGAAAGCTTCGATTCATTTTTGTAAGTTTCGTGAAGATTTTATTCAATTTATCTGAAGAGATCAAATAAAGTGTCACGCATCACACTCAAGCAAATTATTTTTAAATAATAAGGAGAGTTTGCTCCCTTAAAGTACATTCAATAATCTCATAACTCCCTCTCTTCCTCCTTCTCCCCTTCTCTCTCTCTCTCTCTCTCTCTCTCTCTCTCTATATATATATATATATATATATATATATATATATATATATATATATATATATATATATTATATACAAAATACATTTATTTAGTGCCATTAACCCTTTAAAAAGATCTAAATATTATTACTCATCGATTGATAAGCTGCTGGCCATAATAAGTGAGCAAGGTCGTCTACATACCTTTATTTTAATTCATTTATTACATATGGCTTATATAAAACATTAAATTTAAGATGATAATAAAATTGAATGTTAAAAATTCTTAAAAATTATGGAAATATCATTTACCACTTTTTTAAAAAAAATATGCAAAGATGTTTGATGCACATAATATAATCGGTTTAAGCGACAATTAATCAAATTTCCTTATTTTTGACATTTTTTCCAGTAAATGGTTTATATAGAGATTATTTAACCGTAATCTCTCTCTCTCTCTCTCTCTCTCTCTCTCTCTATATATATATATATATATATATATATATATATATATATATATATATATTGAAATCTTTGGATGAATTATTTTCCTTGTTTTATATGTATATGGTTAAATTTAACACTATATGGCTATTTATAACACTTTCATAAACAAGAATTTGTATAGGTTATAGGCCTATTTCTTTACTCATTTAAGCTTTTCGCTGATTGGTAGTATCAGCATTATCAAAACTTCTTTAATACCTTATAGTTCTATGACTGGACTGATGTAGTCCAATTATAGAGTTCCGATTTAGTCATAGAACTATAAAGTACTTAGCAAGTAACTATAATTCTGATACTTGCAATCAGCAGAAAGCTTAAATGTATAAGGAAAATAAATACAAAATTTTGTTTATTAAAGTATTACTTAACCAAATATAAATATATATATATATATATATATATATATATATATATATATATATATATATACATAAACAAACATATATACTTACAGTACAAACAAATACATTCTGAACTAGATGAAAGTGATTTCAAATTTCATAAACTGTAAGTTATTACATTTATGGTAAATATATGGGAGTCAATACATTAATTATTGTTTTGGAAACATAACCTCAGAGATTCCTCTTTTTTATGAGGAATTGTTCACGAAATACTGCACTTTGTTATACTACTATGATTATTTTTTAACTATATCAAAATATAGCCACAAAGTTTTTTGGAAATACACACACACACACACACACAAATATATATATATATATATATATATATATATATATATATATATATATATATATATATATATTGTATCATTAATTTAAGCAAAAATGTTACATATTACAGCAGCATCAGAAAACAAACCGAAATATTAGTTTAAAATTGAAAATAAAAAAAATTTTGTAAATTATAATTCTATGTATAGCAATACTGGTTGAGATATGAAATCCGCAAACCTGTTTTTTAGAAATGCGCCGCAGAGTTGCGCAGAAGGTCGGGAGTTGTTAATGATCAAACTCTCATTTCCCGGTCTTCGAACCGACTACACGTCGCAAGATGGGGCGTAGCAAAAATTCACTTTAACAGTCTTAATTTAATTTAAAATAATGTATCTAATGTGTAAAAGTATTTAAAAGTTTCCTTTATTATTTTATTTTCTTTCAAGAAATTATTTCACTGAATATTCAACACTGGGCGAGGTTGCTAGCCAACACGAATCCAAAATGTATAATGGCAAGGTCTGATCCAGGAACCACGTTGTACAACACAATTTCCAGTTCCAGATAAGTTCTAAATTTAATGTAAAGTGATGTGAAATCAAAATTTAACTTTCAAAATTGAACTGGGCACGGCAAAATAGTACAAGTTTTCATATTTAAAAAATGCGGGAAGTTATAATTAATTCGTATGATGCATTATCAATTTTTTAAGTGTTGGATAAAATTAAATTGAAATGTATTTTATTTTAAATAGAAGCAATGTCTTTGTGGATATCGCTTGTCAATGCCATAAATTCTAAAATAGTAAAATGTTTGCATAAATTCATAACATGTTAATAGAATGTAAAACCAGATCTAAAAACAGTGTAAACGTTTCAAATTAATTTTCTTTTCTTTGTATGTTTTGTGTAATTTTTGTAACACTTGATTTATTTTAATTTGAAATTATTGGTAAATTTATTGAATGCACCAGTCTTAAGTTCAATTTAATTCTTGACTTTACAGGTCAAATAATTAATTATGTAACAGATAATTGCAATATTTAACATCTAAATTCCTTAAGAATTTATATAATCACGTTAAAATATATATAATATATTTCATATAATATACACACTTAATTTTGATTAGTTGTGGGGCCATTGATTTCAATTTTGAAAGAAAACGTTATTTTATCAATTAATAATTAAGTTTTATAAAGAACTAAATTCTGCTCCTCCTAAAATATTAAAATTACTGTAAAATAGTACTTACTTTTGAAGTTTTAGACTTTTTATATATAAAATTAAATTTTGAAAATTTGTGGTAATTCATTAATGCAAATTTGTGGATAATTCAATATTTAGTTTTGCACTTAAATAAAATATGTCGCCGTATTTTATATATATTCCTGGAACAGAAAGTATATGCATATGTTTAGGCTGCTTTACATATAAACTAAATACGCCCATAACGTAACACCCCCTTGCCATCGTAGAGGCTAGACTACTGCTTGATAGAAGTAAGGCGGTTGTAGCACTTGAAGATATAAACACTTTGATGCGTTTATTTAGACATTTATTACAACAATGCAAATTTTTATAAAATTTTATATTTAACATGGAAACCAAAATTTTCTTAATTTGGAAACAATAAATTTTGGAAATGTGCGGGCAATTTGTGAGCCTGCCGTTGAAAGTTTTTTGGGCGGCTGCGTTTATTTTTGGTTTATTCGTTATCGTAGGGATGTCCCTAACCATGTTAATATATTGGGCAGCTGTTGTCTCAAAATATAAAATCAGTTAAACTCTATAGAATATTTCTTTAAAATTTGTTTTTCGATTCTATTTAAAGTTTGAATTTTTGTAAATTTTTAAAGATGTGTAACAGAATTTGTTGTAGATATTGAAATACTGTGTATATACAAACATTTGGATCGATTTGGCAGGAACTTAAATGATTTATTGTTAGTTTGTAAGTATGTTATAGTAAGAAACGAGCGTTAGTTTTGTTCCACGCTGAGCACCGCGTCGAGCTAGTTTAACTCAAAACCGCAGAAGGACTTGGTCAGCTTTGCCAAACGGATAGTATGGAGGCATAAAGCTCGTCCAAACAGCGTCACTAAGTAAGGCTGGATTTAAATGAGTCTCACAGGACCACAGCCACAGAACGGACACTTAGCAGATTCCTCGAACGCTCTACCAACGCTACTCTTGCCTTTAGCAACGCTACCAAAGTGTTTGTACGTTCCCACGAGCGTCTGCATAGTTCCAGTAAATAGCCAGGAACTGACTAGTAAGGAGCTAGAGTGGGATTAGATGCGGAGAATGCTTCTGCTAAGAAGTAACCGAATTTAATAGAACTTCTTGATGGCCTCCGGAGTGGCGCTGAGTAAACAAGACCTTCAGTTTAAGCCGCAGTGTGCTGAGGCTATGTCGCGTGCCGAACACAGACGTCGCCAGGTAGGAATGAGGACGAGCCAAACGGCAAACATCGGCACGAAAGCGCTGAGTCCGGAAAAGGCTACTTGTGTTTTTATGAATTTTAAATTGTGTTCATTAGAGACTAAAAAAAACCTGCGGAAAAGAATCGTAGCTTAACAGTGGTCATTCACTATAGCCTATCTCTTTTCTCTTATACTAATCTCTTCACTTAATCTCTTTTCTAAATATGTTTTTTTTTTTAAATTTTAGTAGTTTAACATTTCGAAGAAAAATTTTTCAAAATCTATAGATTTCATTCTAAAACAGTGTCTGAAGCCGAACAGCTCGGATTCTAAGTATAATACGTCGGCATTATCCAGAATTAAATCTTTAATTAGGTCACTAACACTATTTCTAAAGGGACATCTAGGACTGGGAAAAATCCAAAACCTCCGGAGTACCTGAGGTCAGTTCTATTGTACCAAGAACAATTAATGGAGTCTGTGGTATCTCCTCACAATCTAATCGGCTCATGGTCACGGTTGAAGCCGACCCTCCAAGCTGACTTTGAGCCGATCGGTTTTTCTTGCTGTCGGGCGTCTCGGCATAGTTGGGATGCGGCTTTGATGTTCGTAACGATAAAAATGTAATAAAAGCTACACGAATAGGAAGACCAGCCTGGGAGCTGATGGATACAGCACCAAGAGAGGCCACTGTATACATTCCTTGTGTCTGACTGTATGTCACAATCACTGCAGTTTGCTTGCTTGATGTGTAAATGAAATTAAAGAAGAAGAAACTAAAATAGAGAATAATAGTGGCAGGAGGCTAGCTATCTTCGCCAATTTATTTCTCCTTCCGAAAATACAGAGTTTAGAAAAGATACGGAGAGTCTGCCCTTGAATATGAAACCACTACCCTCAAGAAATCTTTCAACTCATCTACTGGGGGGAGGGTATACAGAACCCCAAAGAGATGCTTACATGAACCCGTGGTATCATTTTTGGGAAATAAGCACCGAAGCCCTAAATGGACACGGGACCGCTATTCCACTCCTCGCAAGCGAGTTATGGGACCACTGCAGCTCTACTAGCCTATCAGACTTGGAAATGTGAAAGATAGATATTTTAACGTTTTTATTAAAGCAGTAAATTACTTTACAAAATTATAATTTGAGTAAATTTATGAAAAGCTTACACAAAATATGTTCGAACGCACTATGCGATCTTCGTCTGTGTATTCTTTATAAAGTCAGAAAGACTTTTCATAAATATCCTTATTTGCATAATAAATTCGGCAAGTCAATTTGTTTATTGAAAACGAAACGTTTCAGCGACGATCAGGGACAATAAAATCCACGAGCTGGATGTTTGTGTGTAATCTGAGCAAGCTCTATGGGTTGCATAAGTTCTAACGGTAGTCTAAGCAGAATAGGAAGACAGGTTGATAAAGTCAGCGAATTCCTCTACAACGGCATCTAAATAGTCTCTGAATGCAGATTTTCCCAAAGTAATCTGACGCGAAAAACGAACCCTACATCACTCGCAGAAACCGATACTATAGGAAAATCAGTATAGAACACGTCTTTATTCCAATACTTCCCGCTACAAATTGTAAGACGACTCAGTGTCAGTGAATAGTACACCACTGTGCGGTTTCAATGCAGGGGAGGTCGCTACATAAGACATGTAACGTTTAAATGAATATATATTCTGCTATAAATTTTATTATAAGACATTACTAATTAACTAAATTAAAAATATTTCTTTTTAAATATTTTACATTAAATAATTAAATATTTATTTAACATATATTATGAAATATTTAACATACGATCAAATGACTTTAAAAATTCGATATAAGATATCACGGTCTCATAGAAAATTTCTTCTCGCTTGACATGAATGATAATAAGTCGTCAACCGTAGAAACACCCGATAAAGTAAGCGACATACACGCCTATTATTACAAATGTCGTGTACAAGCCAACGAATATAAAGAGCAAGTTGACGTTAGAAGGATGCCTCAACTGTGAAAAAAACTGTGACACGTTGGGGCGTCTTAACCACGAGAACAGCAAACTAGCTGGATTCCACCACCATTTAGGCGGTGATGGGTTACCTCTGCCTGTACCAGTTTGCATTTCAATTTTGATTTATTCAAAAGCAGACATAATTCTCAACTGTTTCCATGGTTACTGAAATAGCAATAATACGGTTATATTCTTGGAGCGTATTTTAGATATCTTATTCTTTGTCATTCAAGAGACAACGAGAATCACTACACTATATTCATTAACTGTAGTGATAAGGTTAACCTCGTCGTGTTGTGTGTGTGTGTGTGTGTGTGTGTGTGTGTGTGTGTGTGTGTGTGTGTGTGTGTGTGTTTGTGTTGTATGTGCTTGTGTTCTGCGTGTGTATGTGTGTGTATGTATGTGTGTGTGTGTGTGTGTGTGTGTGTGTGTGTGTGTGTGTGTGTGTGTGCGTGTGCGCGCGCGCGTGTGTGTGTGTGTGTGTGTGTTTGTGTTGTATGTGCTTGTGGTTTGTGTGTGTGTGTATTTGTGTTGAATGCGCTTGTGTTTTGTGTGTGTGTGTGTGTGTGTGTGTGTGTGTGTGTGTGTGTGTGTGTGTGTGTGTGTGTGTGTGTGTGTGTTTGTGTTGTATGTGCTTGTGGTTTGTGTGTGTGTTTGTGTTGAATGCGCTTGTGTTTTGTGTGTGTGTGTGCGTGTGCGCGCGAGCGTGTGTGTCTGTCTTTAATAATAAGAATAAAATTATTTTAAATAAAAAAATAGTAATGAATAGAAATTATTTCTCAAAATCTTTTTAGAACTACGAATTGAATTCGGTTGAATAAATGAGGATATGTAGGGTATGTAGCAAATAATACCGTTTACCATCAATTCGTGGTTTGTGCGAATATTGAACGGACAAAAAAAGAGTTGTCATCCTTCAGTTCATTTTGCAGACCGTATAACATCGAAAACCAAAATAGAATTAAAACCAAATTATGAAATTGGATAAACTGGGCTGGATAATATATACGTTACGATGACAACAGTGTTGGAGAATAGAAATGGTGTTTAATTACATATTCGAACGTTGCACTGGATCGTAGAGGTCTCCTACCTACACGAGGACTTGCCTCTACCGCTAACCAGGAGCTACCGACTACAAGGGGAGTTATTTCTATCGGATCCCTACCTACATCTAAGATTTACTTCTACCGCCTAAGCAGGAGTTACCTTCTACGAGGGGATTTGTTTTTATCGGTCCCCTACCTACACGAGGACTTGGCTCTCCCGCTAACCAGGAGCTACCGACTACAAGGGGATTTGTTTCTATCGGATCCCTACCTACATCTAAGATTTACTTCTACCGCCTAAGCAGCAGTTACCTTCTACAAGGGGATTTGTTTTTGTCCCCTACCTACACGAGGACTTGCCTCTACCGTTAACCAGGAGCTACCGGCGACGAGGGTATTTGTCTCTAACGGTCTTCTACCTACTACGAAGATTTGCCTCTACCACTAGCCAGGAGCTACCTACTACGACGTAAATTGGGGTGGTATTTAATTGCCCGATGGTCTAAATATTCCAATGATATTTTCGATGCCTAACCTAACCTGACAATTATTTCTATAGTTTGTTCACGTTGCTCATGTGTGTTCGGATCGGTTCGACCTCCCTAATTGATCGGACGAATTCGTCTACAGTCGTAAATTGCACCTACAGGTATGGAATACTATCGTCTATGTGGAGAGTTGCTTCTAACAAAAACTAGGAGTTCCCAACAAATTTAAAGTTAAATTAATAATTTAATTTTCCTTAATCTAAAACTAACAATGTTTATTGTTTTATACACTAAGCCAACGAAACCTAACCTAACAAAAACTCTAACAATATGAAGTACAACGCAAGCAAACGAAAACAACTATTATATAAAAAAAAACTACAAGATAAAATAATCACAACGTTTTCTGTAATATGTTGTAAAGCGTGAGGAAACGTAACTTGAGTGTTACAAAACATTATAAGGGGATAAAGCTTCTGAACAGAATTAAATAATTTGTTAAGTTCCAATCGAAATAATATTTACTCTGCATATTCTGTAAAAACAAAATCTTCAGAAACAACTGTTTTAAGACAAACATTTTAATTCAAAGCCTATTGATTTCAATAATATACAACAATTATTATAATTCATTAAATTGAAACCGTGGAAACTAGAACACACACATAATGTGGGTCTAAATTTCACGTTAGGCTTCCAACAATAATGGAGGAATTTTCCAACACCATTGACGGCTTCACTGTGGCCTTGTACTCGTTACTCTTCCTTTGGATGGCTTTTCTTTTCATTATACTCGTTCTAAACATTCTTTATGTTGTTCTTTGTTTAACATGGGAAGCAGCAAATATCTTCGTACAATAATATCACAATAAAATGAGTGACACTATGGTAGTATTCTAGGAAATGTGGCAAAGTGTCTAAACTACATAAATACGGAGTAAAATATGTGAAGCCAGTTAATAAAACTGGTGCTCATTTATGGAATTGTCCAAACGTAAAAAGACATTGATGAAAACATCATGCATTTTGAAAAAACTACCTTTTCTGTATAGGGCCCATTTAAAAGCCTCTCAATTGTATCTTACACATACTAGTTTAAGTGTTATTAAAATGTAAGACGTAATAAATGAAATAGTTTTTAAAACATTGTTAAAATAACTTAAAAATCATCTACTACACGTTTGGACTAATATTTAAGAAACGTTTTTATAAATTTCATATCCAGCTTCAAAGCCAAGACATTTTACGGATTTAAATAATTGTTAGTTCTAATATTCTTTTTACATACGCGTGCTTTACTTTATTTTGCCACTAAAATTGTGAGGTCTTAAGTAGACGCTTCCTGTACCCTAATCAAATATAGTTCCCTAATTCCTCACTTGACACTCATAATGTAACCTACTTGGTACATTTCAGGACTTGTACATGGTCTTCAGAGCGAGATCTCTAACTCGTAACTTTATCCTCGTTACCTGAACTATTTTCTGCGTTTCAGGATTTGTGAACCTCATAATGAAAGACTCTAAATCCATTATTTGACTCTAATGACGTAAACTATTTGTGGCGTTTCAGGACTAATGGAACCTCACCAAAAGCAGATTCATATCGCAATACTTGACCGATGTGACGTGTCCTATTTTCTGCGTTTCAGGCTTTGTGGACTTCATAGTGAAAGAGTCTGGACCCATTAGTTCACTCTAATGACGTAAACTATTTGTGGCGTTTCAGGACTAGTGGACCCTCACCAAAAGCAGATTAATAACGCAATAATTGACCGATGTGACGTGACCTATTTTCTGCGTTTCAGGATTTGTGGACCTCATATAGAAAGAGTCTGAACCTATTACTTGACTCTAATGACGTAAACTATTTGTGGCGTTTCAGGACTAATGGAACCTCACCAAAAGCAGATTCATATCGCAATACTTGACCGATGTGACGTGTCCTATTTTCTGCGTTTCAGGCTTTGTGGACTTCATAGTGAAAGAGTCTGGACCCATTAGTTCACTCTAATGACGTAAACTATTTGTGGCGTTTCAGAACTAGTGGACCCTCAATAAAAGCAGATTCATATCGCAATACTTGACCGATGTGACGTGACCTATTTTCTGCGTTTCAGGATTTGTGGACCTCATAATGAAAGACTCTGAATCCATTATTTGACTCTAATGACGTAAACTATTTGTGGCGTTTCAGAACTAGTGGACCCTCAATCAAAGCAGATCCATAACGCAATACTTGACCGATGTGACGTGACCTATTTTCTTCGTTTCAGGATTTGTGGACCTCATATAGAAAGAATCTGAACCCATTACTTGACTCTAATGACGTAAACTATTTATGGCGTTTCAGAACTAGTGGACCCTCACCAAAAGCAGATCCATAACGCAATACTTGACCGATGTGACGTGGCCTATTTTCTTCGTTTCAGGATTTGCGGACCTCACAGTGAAAGAGTCTGAACCCATTACTTCACTATAATGACGTAAACTATTTGTGGCGTTTCAGAACTAGTGGACCCTCACCAAAAGCAGATCCATAACGCAATAGTTGACCGATGTGACGTGACCTATTTTCTGCGTTTCAGGATTTGCGGACCTCACAGTGAAAGAGTCTGAACCCATTACTTCACTATAATGACGTAAACTATTTGTGGCGTTTCAGAACTAGTGGACCCTCACCAAAAGCAGATCCATAACGCAATAGTTGACCGATGTGACGTGACCTATTTTCTGCGTTTCAGGATTTGCGGACCTCACAGTGAAAGAGTCTGAACCCATTACTTCACTATAATGACGTAAACTATTTGTGGCGTTTCAGAACTAGTGGACCCTCACCAAAAGCAGATCCATAACGCAATAGTTGACCGATGTGACGTGACCTATTTTCTTCGTTTCAGGATTTGCGGACCTCACAGTGAAAGAGTCTGAACCCATTACTTCACTATAATGACGTAAACTATTTGTGGCGTTTCAGAACTAGTGGACCCTCACCAAAGGCAGATCCATAACGCAATAGTTGACCGATGTGACGTGGCCTATTTTCTTCGTTTCAGGATTTGCGGACCTCACAGTGAAAGAGTCTGAACCCATTACTTGACTATAATGACGTAAACAATTTGTGGCGTTTCAGGCCTAGTGGACCCTCACCAAAAGCAGATTCATATCGCAATACTTGACCGATGTGACGTGGCCTATTTTCTGCGTTTCAGGATTTGCGGACCTCACAGTGAAAGAGTCTGAACCCATTACTTCACTATAATGACGTAAACTATTTGTGGCGTTTCAGAACTAGTGGACCCTCACCAAAAGCAGATCCATAACGCAATAGTTGACCGATGTGACGTGACCTATTTTCTGCGTTTCAGGATTTGCGGACCTCACAGTGAAAGAGTCTGAACCCATTACTTCACTATAATGACGTAAACTATTTGTGGCGTTTCAGAACTAGTGGACCCTCACCAAAAGCAGATCCATAACGCAATAGTTGACCGATGTGACGTGACCTATTTTCTGCGTTTCAGGATTTGCGGACCTCACAGTGAAAGAGTCTGAACCCATTACTTCACTATAATGACGTAAACTATTTGTGGCGTTTCAGAACTAGTGGACCCTCACCAAAAGCAGATCCATAACGCAATAGTTGACCGATGTGACGTGACCTATTTTCTGCGTTTCAGGATTTGCGGACCTCACAGTGAAAGAGTCTGAACCCATTACTTCACTATAATGACGTAAACTATTTGTGGCGTTTCAGAACTAGTGGACCCTCACCAAAGGCAGATCCATAACGCAATAGTTGACCGATGTGACGTGGCCTATTTTCTTCGTTTCAGGATTTGCGGACCTCACAGTGAAAGAGTCTGAACCCATTACTTGACTATAATGACGTAAACAATTTGTGGCGTTTCAGGCCTAGTGGACCCTCACCAAAAGCAGATTCATATCGCAATACTTGACCGATGTGACGTGGCCTATTTTCTGCGTTTCAGGATTTGCGGACCTCACAGTGAAAGAGTCTGAACCCATTACTTCACTATAATGACGTAAACTATTTGTGGCGTTTCAGAACTAGTGGAACCTCACCAAAAGCAGATCCATAACGCAATACTTGACCGATGTGACGTGGCCTATTTTCTTCGTTTAAGGATTTGCGGACCTCACAGTGAGAGAGTTTGGACCCATTACTTGACTATAATGACGTAAACTATTTGTGGCGTTTCAGGACTAGTTTCAGGACCCTCACCAAAGGCAGATCCATAACGCAATACTTGACCGATGTGACGTGGCCTATTTTCTTCGTTTAAGGATTTGCGGACCTCACAGTGAGAGAGTTTGGACCCATTACTTGACTATAATGACGTAAAGTATTTGGGGCGTTTCAGGACTAGTTTCAGAACCCTCACCAAAAGCAGATTCATATCGCAATACTTGACCGATGTGACGTGGCCTATTTTCTTCGTTTCAGGATTTGCGGACCTCACAGTGAAAGAGTTTGGACCCATTAATTGACTATAATGACGTAAACTATTTGTGGCGTTTCAGGACTAGTGGACCCTCACCAAAAGCAGATCCATAACGCAATAGTTGACCGATGTGACGTGGCCTATTTTCTTCGTTTCAGGATTTGCGGACCTCACAGTGAAAGAGTCTGAACCCATTACTTGACTCTAATGACGTAAACTATTTGTGGCGTTTCAGGACTAGTGGACCCTCACCAAAAGCAGATCCATAACGCAATAGTTGACCGATGTGACGTGGCCTATTTTCTGCGTTTCAGGATTTGCGGACCTCACAGTGAAAGAGTCTGAACCCATTACTTCACTATAATGACGTAAACTATTTGTGGCGTTTCAGAACTAGTGGACCCTCACCAAAAGCAGATCCATAACGCAATACTTGACCGATGTGACGTGGCCTATTTTCTGCGTTTCAGGATTTGCGGACCTCACAGTGAAAGAGTCTGAACCCATTACTTCACTATAATGACGTAAACTATTTGTGGCGTTTCAGAACTAGTGGACCCTCACCAAAAGCAGATCCATAACGCAATAGTTGACCGATGTGACGTGACCTATTTTCTGCGTTTCAGGATTTGCGGACCTCACAGTGAAAGAGTCTGAACCCATTACTTGACTATAATGACGTAAACTATTTGTGGCGTTTCAGGACTAGTGAACCCTCACCAAAAGCAGATCCATAACGCAATAGTTGACCGATGTGACGTGGCCTATTTTCTGCGTTTCAGGATTTGCGGACCTCACAGTGAAAGAGTCTGAACCCATTACTTGACTATAATGACGTAAACTATTTGTGGCGTTTCAGGACTAGTTTCAGGACCCTCACCAAAAGCAGATTCATATCGCAATACTTGACCGATGTGACGTGGCCTATTTTCTTCGTTTAAGGATTTGCGGACCTCACAGTGAGAGAGTTTGGACCCATTACTTGACTATAATGACGTAAACTATTTGTGGCGTTTCAGGACTAGTTTCAGGACCCTCACCAAAAGCAGATCCATAACGCAATACTTGACCGATGTGACGTGGCCTATTTTCTTCGTTTCAGGATTTGCGGACCTCACAGTGAAAGAGTTTGGACCCATTACTTGACTATAATGACGTAAACTATTTGTGGCGTTTCAGGACTAGTTTCAGGACCCTCACCAAAAGCAGATTCATATCGCAATACTTGACCGATGTGACGTGACCCATTTTCTGCGCTTCAGGATTTGTGGTCCCTCAATAGTGCAGAGTCTTAACGCATTACTTCACTTTACAGAAACTAGTGGCGCGTTTCAGGATTTGTGCACCCTCACCAAAAGCAGATTCATAGCGTAATACTTGACCGATGTGACGTGACATATTTTCTGCGCTTCAGGATTTGTGGTCCCTCATAAGTGGCAGAGTCTTAACGCATTACTTCACTTTAATGAAACTAGTTGCTGCGTTTCAGGATTAGTGCACCCTTACCAGAGGCAATTCTCTGACTAATTACTTGATCCTATACGTGAACGTAATCGCTGCGTTTTCAGATTTTTTTACCCTCACCGGAGACAGTTTCCTCTCATCCCTTAACCCTCGTGACGGGATCTAGTTGCTGTTGTTATAATTCCTATACTATTGTAGTTACCGTTGCCATATAGTAGTAGGCGAATTCCAAGGCATCTAGACCGAAGCAACTCGATTGGGTTCACGGGTCCAAATCTATGGTGCTGTTGTCCGTTTAAATTTGTCGCATTCGGAAATTTGATCCCAGACGTTGAAACTAGCAATTTAAAAAAAAAGCTCCGGTTAAAAATTCTTTTCAGCTAAAACACGAAATAAAAATATTTGTATCTTATAAAATACATGCAGGACACATTTGAAGAGTTTCTCTAAATGTCAACTATATAGGCCATAATAGTACATTGACCTTACGTAAAAACCATAATACATATATACACAAAATTAAAACACAAGTTGAAAACAATTTTATTGAACAGACTCTGTATTATATGTAACTTTTCTGAGGCGATGATATTTCATTTCCACACTTTAAAAATTACCCCTACCCTTCGTATTTGTTGTCAATTTATACAAACGACTCTCTGTGTCACAAATTTCAAATTTTCAATTATAATTTGAAAAGAACTATTTGGTAATTTTAGAAATAAATGTTACTCTTCTAAATTGAAAATTACAATTATGGATATTTCAAAGGTACAAATTAACGACACTTTCGAGTTAACATGATCCCTACACTGTTGCGTCATTTACGGAATTGAAATAAGCCATGATTGCAATAAGGAGGATGGTGCCTATAATGCTCATCAGCACACAGCATATTATCTGTCCGATGCAGGGCGAGACGCAATCTACTGTCATTTTGTTTCCGATCTAGATAATGCTTTTGTTTTGCAATTAATTTGTCGCTAAATCAACTAAAGCTGTTTCCATAGAAACTGAGTTATTGTTGTAACATGTAGGTAGCTGATTTTATTGGGTCAAAGTTTTCCCAAATTGATGAAACTAAGTACAGTAGAGTCTCGAAAATCCGAGCCCGATTTTCCATGCTTCCGTTAAGTTCGAGCATTTTTCTATTTGAGCCTATTTTATTTATTTAAAAGGAAATGAGTCGGATGTTCAAGAAATGTTTTTAGCCATGAAGAAAATAAATTGGCCGTTCAAGAAACATTTATATCAATACGACATGCAAAGGAATTTATGCGTCAGGCTTCCAAGAAATGTTTATGTTTATTTCAATACGGTACAAATTTCTTCATTGGTGTATTACCCAATTTCATCAGTAGTGTTTGAATATCATTATCAGTTATGTTTAAAAGTCTGACAGAAGGTCAATGGGCTATAAATATCTTTATCTATTTACGCTGTGTTTCGAAAGTCGACAAATAACCTAAACAAATGTCTAGTCTTATGCGTAACATATCAGAAAGTAAGCTCCCTTGAAGCAAACTAATCAACCAATGACTACACTCAAGATTAGCTGGACTGGTCTTTATTCCCGCTATTAATAAATCCGGATCGAACTATCAACACATTGATCTGGATACGAGGGATTTTACTGGATTAGGGTTTATTAGAAGTCCTATTTTTTCTAATGCATGAGGACTTATTTTCATGTAATCCGAGTAATTATCGAGACTCTAATGTATTATGAGATGCAAGAAGAGTTATAATTTTGAAAATTTATAAATTTACGAAAAACTGTTAAGACGCAAAAAATAATAACTGAATAACACTTGAAGGGTTGTTGTGGATGTTGTGGAAATATTGAATTTTGTCCCTCAATAGTAGAATTTATTTTTAAAAAATAAAGGGGCACTAAATCCGACAAAACTGAATACCTTATTTCAAGGATGCACTTAATAGAGGTTTTAATAACCAAGTGAAATAGCTAATAACAAAACACACAGACGCACCCACTTATAAGAAGTATTCATTTCAATATAAAAATGAAGTAAATGAAAACAAATTTATTAGATGTTGGAAAATTTAATGAATACAAATTTTATTTAACGTATTTATTTGAAAACATTTTTCAAATAGTGTCAGACGCACCTTGAAAATTGGAATGAAAATATATAACTCATTATAGTTATTTTGTAACTCATTAGTAAGAATTATTGTAGAATAAATTAATACATTTATTAATTCCAAAGTATTAAAAATACAATTTAACTACATAATTGTCTATACAATAAGCATATTAACTGATTCCAGATGATGAAGCAATGTAAGGCAAATACTGCCTTTTGATTGGCCGTGTAGCTCCTCTACATGAAATATCTGTAAATTATTTCTTCTACCTACCTTGCCATTAGTTACAATAACAACAGCCCGTATTCCGTGTTTTATGTTTAATTTTATATCGTGTGCTGTGTATTATAAAATTATTATTATCTTGAACTATTTTGTGTTTTCTACTTTTTTTCTTGTCAAAATTATTATCAATTGCCTACCTCCAAATTATCATTATAAAATGATGGAGAAAGAAATTCTTCCAATATATGGTTTAAATACAAACATAATATTTTGGCGGGAGTTAGACACTCCAATTTTTAACTATATTATAAACACTTCATTTCCTGTGTACAGGGCTTTTGGATATTTTACCTTTGAATGCTCTAAATTCAACGAAATTTCACAATTTGACGACCTTAAGCAAATTTCAAAATCTGTTTGCCTCAATTCCATCATTTTTTAGTATTTGGGGCCCATGTAATTTATTTTGCAGCTTGCATGTCTGAGGTCGAAATATTTTTTCTTAAGGCTCCACGAATATGACAGTTGTTGCTGGTGGAGTGGGAGGAGTTACACGACCAATCAAAAGGCAGTATTTCCCTTACATTGCTTCGCCTTCTGGGATCAGTTAATATGCATACAATAAGGTAACATAACCTAAATGTTAAAACAGCTGTTCTACAACATAACCTATATCAAAACAGCTGTTCCACAACATAACCTATAACATAAAATCAGTTGTATGAAATCATATGTTATCACTATATTGGATACCTTCCTCCTTTTGTGAAACGTTTTCTCCCACATAAAACAAAAGCTAATTCATTATTAAAATTAGTTGTATTTACAGATTTTGATCAGGCATGTGGTTTGCACGGTTTCTCCAGCTGATGCCACTGATGGATTTTCCATGCTTTATTTCCAGAATTCATCTGTTGATTTGCTCTGTGTATTTGCCACTGCGCTTTTCCTTATGGAATTAACACTACAGTGGTTGAGCAGATTACTATTGTAACTACTACTGTTACTATTTTGTGCCGGTCGGAATTATGGCCTTGACTTGCCTTCTACCTTTCACAAACACACTCATCCCTAATGTTACCAGTCAAGTAGCAGAGCTGTAAGTTGGTTGGCGCGTTAATTTTTTGAATATATTTAATTCACCTGGATTACAATAGTAATCCGCGCGACCAGTTATGATATGTTTCCTATACATGAAGTAGCTTTAATATTTTGTATTTTGAATAAATATTTTGGTTTTTTGTGTGAAAACAATATTAAAATTAGTAACAGATTTATCTGCAAACAATGTCTGCGCCAGAGTTTGAACAAATACGACGCTGGCTTGCCGAAACCGAAAGTGACAATGAAAGCGTGTTAGGATGACCTGACACATGATCTAACTTAAGTGTATGTTATGTATTAATTTTGTGCTAAAAGAAAAAATTTTCACCACATTACTTTTCTATACAACCCCCTAAACACCCTATTTTTTTTTTTTTTTTTTTTTTTAACTTGGGAGCGGGTTTGAATTGCCCGAAGCACTGCTACCTTAAGGTATATTGTACTTACCTCCCTGATCTAGTCAAATAACCCCTTCCCTCTTACCAGGTTTAGGAGTTTCCTGACTAGAGTTTTACCTTCAGCATCCACCAAAGCCGTTCCATCACCAAAGAGGTTGAAGCGCCTCTCAGCAAGTACTCCACATCTGTAAATGATGTGTGTGGCAGTCTCCTGTTCCTGCCCGCACAATCTGCACACTGGTTCATCCTTGTAGATACCCATTTTATGCAAATGTTTCCTTAGTCCACAGTGTCCCGTGAGTAGTCCTGTGGCTATCCTTAATTCCTGCCTAGACAGATAGATGAGACTCTTCTGCAGCCCCAAGGAAGGTCTCCTAAGGGTTAGCTTACTGTGTCTCATCCCTTCGGCCCTGATCCAGTGCTCACAGTGTCTTTCAGCCATCCACCTTCGCACTGTCATCCTGACCATGGATTTGGAAATACCCACCGCAGGTTCCGGTCCAATCAGGGGAGTCGAGGACCCCTCCCTGGCCAGCGCATCTGCGGCTTCATTTCCAAGTATTCCCCTATGCCCTGGCACCCAACCAATCTTGACTTGATTGTGCCTTGCCAGAGCTTGTAGGTTAATTAGGCACTCCCTGACTATGGCCGAGGTGACCACGTGTCCGTTTAGTGCCTTAATTGCTGCCTGACTGTCGGAGAAAATAGCAATCCGGGCCCCATGTGTTTCCCTTCTCGCTATCTCTCCCAGACAGGCATTTATAGCATATACTTCGGCCTGAAAGACAGAGGTATGCCTCCCCAAGGAAAAAACTAGTTCTACCCTTGGGTTTTTACAATACACCCCCGCTCCAGTGCCGAAGTCCATCTTGGAGCCATCTGTGTACCAGATCTGAGCTCC
Source organism: Prosapia bicincta (assembly GCA_036971475.1). Taxonomy (NCBI): domain Eukaryota; kingdom Metazoa; phylum Arthropoda; class Insecta; order Hemiptera; family Cercopidae; genus Prosapia; species Prosapia bicincta. Next base: position 313,237,613 of record JBAIZL010000001.1, on the reverse strand, counting down.
CGATGTTAATGTCCCTGACCATTCCATCACAGTTTGGTGGACCTGGTCAGGTGCAAACATTCGAGTAATGTGGTCGCTGCCCATTTCCAAGACGGGTTCTTTGACCACGCACTCGATACTCATATGTCCCGAGACATCTGGGAGGTTAGCCCAGTTGCTCGAGTTGCGCAATCTCCATGCCGCTAGCCTCGCCTCTCCCCTAAGGACAAGCTCAAGGGGAGGGAGGTTAAGCATTACTTCCATTGCTGCACCTGGTGTAGTTGACATCGCTCCCAGTGTGCACAGACAGGCCAATCTCTGGATAGAGCTCAGTTTAGCTCTTGTCTGTGCCTGGTTGGCCTTTGTCCACCACACCAGAGCTCCATAGGTAATCATAGGTCTTATCACCCTCAGATACATCCAGTGCATCATTGATGGCTTCAGTCCCCATTTCTTACCCACCATTCTTCTCACAGTCATCAGTGCCCTTTTGGCCCTGTTAACTGTCCTCTCAAGATGTGGATTCCAGGTGAGTTTCCTGTCCAGAGTAACTCCCAGGTACTTCACCTCCCCCACAAACTCAAGGTATTCACCAAACAAGCGGGGCATCCTGGTCGTCAGATCTTTTCGCTGTCTGGTGAAGTTAATGAGAGCAGTCTTTTTTGGATTTACCCTAAGGTTCTCCTTTTTACACCACTCTTCAATCAGTCGTAGAGGATTCCTGATTACCTCAAGGACTGTATCAGGGAATCTGCCCAGGATCAGGACAACTATGTCGTCCGCATATCCTAGACAGAAGTACCCCTGTTCATTCAGGAGTTCAATAAGGTTGTCAACCACTAGGCACCACAACAGAGGAGAGAGATCCCCCCCCTGTGCACAGCCCAGACTTGTCTCCGCCCTTCTGACCTCCCCTGCCACCTCTACAGAAATGCTTCTGTTTGTTAACATGGAACTTATCCAACCACAAGTGGTCGCATCCACTCCATGACGTCTTGCACCACTTACCATCGTCTCCACTGAGGGGTTATTGAAAGCCCCTTCAATGTCGAGGAAGGCACCTATGGCACAACCTTTCTTAGCGATCATTTGCTCAATCCTACCAACCACTTGATGGAGAGCTCCCTCGCAAGATTTCCCCGGTTGGTAAGCATACTGGTTCCAATGCAGTGGTTTGATAGCCAAAGCACCCCCCCCTAATATGCCTATCAACCAGTTTTTCAAGTCCCTTGAGAACAAAGGACATGAGTGTGATAGGTCTGTATCCTTTCCCTTCCGATTGGTTACCGGTGGGCTTAGGTATAAAGACCACCTTACTAGATTTCCAGGCTGCCGGCACATGCCCTAGAGCAATGCTTAGCCTGTATAATCTAGTAAGTACCAGCACCAGCATATCCATTCCCTGCTGCAGCAGCACAGGATAGATCCCATCTGGACCTGGAGATTTGTAGGGTTTAAAAGTGCCAATAGCCCATCTTACCCTTTGTGGAGTTACTATCCTCCTTGCCACTTCCCAGTCCTCCCTCTTACCACGTCTTGTGGAGAGTTTGGTAACTGGTTCAGTGTCTGCTCCCCCAAGTTTCCTCAGGGTACTGGAAGGGAAATGTGTCCTGATTAATTCTTCCACAGTTTCCCCTGCCGTTTTTGTTATATTTCCCAGTGTGGTTCTTAGCATCCCCACCGGGTTAACTGGGTCCTTAGAGAGCACTTTATACAGTCGTGCCCCTTCCCGAGTTTTGTCAATCTCATGACAAAACTCCTTCCAGGACTTCCTGCGCGCTTCTCTAATTGCCCTGTTGTATTCGGTTAGTGTTTTCCTATACAGGTCCCACTCCCCGTTCTTTTTTGCTCTATTAAAGAGTCTCCTGGTGGTCTTCCGAAGTTTGGCTAGCTTCTTGTTCCACCATGACGGATCCCCTACTTTCCTCCCCTCACTGAGAGGGCAGTTATCGGTAAAGGATTCTATTATAGCCTCGCCAACCAATGTGGCAGAGTCTTCTAGCTCTCTCCTCCCACCATACTCCAATCCAGCCTCCTCAATCCGAACACCCAGGTCCCTCCTGTAGGAGTCCCAGTCTGTTCTTCTTGGATCCCTGGTTGGGCGAAGCATGGCTGGATTTAGAGAGATATCATACCTAATATGTCTGTGATCAGAAGAAGATGGTTCATCCGACACATGCCAATTTAGTACATACCTAGCCATCTGGTTCGATGCCACCGTAATGTCCAGGACCTCCTGTCTGGCCCTAGTGACAAACGTCGGCTCTTCCCCCTGATTTAGGACTAGTAGATTCTTAGAGCTAAGATAAGCTAAAAGTTCCTCACCTCTGGTGTTTGTACCTGTACTACCCCACGAAGTGTGATGGGAGTTAGCATCCATCCCCACCAGCAGCTCCTCATCCACAGCCTCGCAGTGCTCGACCAGGCTCCTCAGCTCTTGTGTTGGCAGAGCCCCCGCGCAGTCAAAGGGGAGATATGCCGTGGCCAGGTTCAGCCTCTTCATCCCCCCCTCCGCCCGCAGCTCCACCGTCACTGCTAACAAATCCCTGCAACAGAAGTTCGTTAGTACAAAAGCACACAACCCCCTCCTAACCAGGATACACGTCCTGGGAACACCGGAGTCCTTATCATACAACAACTTACCTCCAGATGTCGCCAGCCCGCATATTTTTCCTCCAGAAATCCATGGTTCCTGGATGAGCACCAAGTCCACCTCTCCCCTGTCCAGCATCCTACACACGACAGCACTCGCCGCCCTGCTATGCTGTAGGTTCACTTGGAGGATCTTGATCATTGTTCTGCTTAATTTGCAGTCGCCTGGGTCCGCAGAGCAGCCCCAGGACTAGACATCGTGCTCAACTCTACAGCCACTTCACCGGTTTCTGCAGTCGGCAGCTTGACAGCCGCCCCCGCACCCCCAGTGATGGTTGCCGTTGACACATCTGCTACAGACTCACGGTTTGCCGTCTCATTGGCTCCCACTGTCTGTGCAGTCTCGAAATTAATTCTTATACTTACTTGGTCCATTAAAGTCCCACGAGTATGGGGGAAATAACGGTCGACCAGAGCAGAGCCCCCACTGCCCTGGCAAGACAACATACAATGAGGTTTTGTCTGGTTCCTCAAGGGGATCGTTTGGGACTGCATTTTATACCCTGCAGCCATTCATCCTTCGGCACGATGCCTTCCACCTTGGATTGGGTATTCAGTCACTGACCTTGAAGCACACCCCAAGTTCAGGACATTATTAACTGCTCAGATGAACAGCCTGCTTTACTCTCTTTTTTACAACTGTGTCGTTTGGGCAGTTTCCCGCCCCTACTTCACTGTCGCATTGCCCTTGGTTCACCCGGGAGGTGAGAGTAGCATTGTGAGGACTTAATTCCCAACTACCCCAGTCTCCCCGGTCAGAGCACTCGGTTATTTCTACCAAGCCCAACCGGTTGACTGACGAGGAGGGATAATTCCTCACCTTTGAACCATAGCCTTGGTCCAGGCCTGCATATTCAGAAACCTTCCGGAATCCTTATTCACAGGTAACCTACATTTCTGTAGGCCGTCCCACTATCCGCCACCTGTGGACCCGCCCGGTTGCTCAGGCCAGCTTGCCGGGTTAAACACCCTAACATGCTTATAAGATATTTTTAAAGATGTTTATATCTTAAAATCTATTTCAAAGTGGATTACAATAGTAATCCGCTCGACCAATCACGTTACGTATTTACGCGCGATCCCTGCAGTGTTAAACAGGTTCTATTAAAACTCAGTATGTTATAGCTTATAAATACATGAGTTAATTCAGTTTAATTTTTAGTAACTAAAACAAAATCTGCCTTATAGCATAACTCAAGTCGTAGCGCCCTTCGCCCCTAATAAGTTGTTGTACGTGGAGGCACAATTCTAAAGCAAAATACCGTCTAGATACCTTTAGACATTAAAATATAGTTTTAACTTAAATTTTGAAAACAAGCGTACCAAATCTATGTAAGTTGGTATAATAAATATCACATAATTAGTGCAATTTTAAATAGATGGTTAGACAATGTGGTTGAAACGACCTCAAAGCCCTGTCGCTATTTATTCCTTTAACGCCCTATGAATTCGTGCTATAACGAAGTCGCCGGAAACCAGAGAGAGACAGTCGTCGCTTGTTCGGTCAAGCCTGACTATAAATATGATTTCAATTTCTACGGCGACGTGTCCAGTGTTGCCAAGTCTCCTTATCTTTCGGTTGTGATTGCGTCATGAATCTAAAGCAGGGAGGTTTAGATTCCGCATCGACACGTGCCGCCGTACGAACCGTTACGGGCGATAAGGAGCAAACTGAGGCATGGAAATATTGAACCTTCAAGTTAACTTGTATAATATATTTCTCCCCATCTGGCAATCCAATTGTGAAATCAAACGTGCCTTTGACGATGCAATCTGTCTACGGATAAACAGTTTTTTTAAACCTCAACGTGGTGTATTTCTCTATTTAAAAAAATGTATATATGTTTATTTGTTTATTTTGTATATATGTATATATATATATATATATGTATATATATATATATATATATATATATATATATATATATATATATATACACATATATATATTTGTAGCTTTGCAACACTGTTTTCTTGTATTCACTTATCCCTTTCACTAAATGTACTTAAACAAGAATCTTACTTGGTATTTATGCGAGTTAACTTTCAAAGACTGGTCTTGTCTCCATCATCGGGCATCACTGACCGGGGGTTGTAGTAGACTGCTGGCAGTCTAGATGGCAGTCTACTACAAACCCCGGTCAGTGATGACCGATAATGGAGACAAGACCAGTCTTTGAAAGTTAACTCGCATAAATACCAAGTAAGATTCTTGCTTAAGTACATATATTAAAAGTGATATATATATATATATATATATATATATATATATATATATATATATATATATATATATATATATATATATATATATATATATATATATATACGAGGGTGAGTCAATAATTGTCCGCAATATAGTTATAAAATTTTATTGAAATCAAATAGGAAACTTACAAGTACATCATTTTTCGACATAGTCCCCTTGCTTTTCAACGCACTTGGTCTAACGTTGTTCAAGTTTCCTGATGCCCTCGTGGAAGAAGGTTTTGGGTTGAGATGCGAGCCAGGAATGCACCGCTTCTTTCAATGCTTCGTCTGTCGTAAATCGACGGCCCCTAAGTGCCTCTTTGATGGACCAAACAAGTAAAAATCAGATGGAGCGAGATCGGGACCATATGGAGGATGATCCAATACTTCAAAATTGAGTTTCTGAAGCGTTTCTGCAGTGTGGGCAGCTGTATGCGGACGGGCATTGTCGTGCAACAACACAACGCCTTTTGACAGCAGTCCTCGGCGTTTGCTACGAATTGCAGGCTTCAGCTTAGCCGTAAGCATCTCACTGTAAAGTACACTGTTTATTGTTGTGCCCCTTTCCTGATAATGTTCCAGTAATGGACCTTGTGAGTCCCAAAAAACCGTAAGCATAAGTTTTCCTGCGGACGGTTGGGTTTTGAATTTTTTCTTGCACGGCAATTTGGATGTTTCCATTCCATACTCTGCCGTTTACTCTACTGCTCGTAATGATGGATCCATGTTTCGTCACCAGTAACGATCCTGTCTAAGAAGTTGTCCCCTTCGTTAACATAGCGATCCAAATGTTTTTTGCACACGTCCAAGCGCGTTTGTTTATGCAACTGTGTCAGTTGTTTTGGAACCCATCTTGCACAAACTTTATGAAACCCAAGTCTGCTGTAAATGGTTTCGTAGGCAGAACCGTGGCTAATTTGCAGACGATTTGCCACGTCGTCAACAGTTATCCGTCTGCCTGAGAGAATCATTTCACGTGAACGCTCAATGTTTTCCTCGTTTATGGCGGTAACTGGTCGTCCAGCTCCTTCATTTTGCGTAACACTTGTGCGACCATTTTTGAATTTTTCAATCCATTCATAGACACTCCGTTATGGCAAACAATTGTTCCCGTACTGTACCAAAAGTCTTCGATGAATTTCGGCCCCTGATACACCTTCCGACCACAAAAAACGGATCACTGAACGTTGCTCTCCTTTGGTGCAAATAGAAAGTGGAGCGGCCATTATTAACAGCACGGCAGCGATAACGAAACTAACCTAGCAGCTTGTAACGTGCATAGACATAACAACGAATAAACAAAGCATGCGTCATCAACGCAAAAGGACAGTACTGCCAACGTAAACAAAAAATATACCTATATTGCTGATAATATTTGACTTACCCTCGTATATATATATATATTGTAACACTCTTAAAAATAAGGTGTTCCATATAAATTCATTTATATATTAAATTTTTATTTAATAATTATATCTTCCCAATATAAAAAAAATTTTTTGTTTTATTCGTGCTCATTGTGAAGCTAGCATAGATAGTAGCACCCCTAGCGGGTAAAAATGTAAAATATCGTACGAGTTGGTAGCTTAACTTATAAAACTGACATCACCCGATGTGACGTAAGCATGGTCCGATATCGCCTGATCTGACGGACCAATCAGAATATTCAAAATAATAACCAGGGTGGGATTTCCGTTGGCGTGCCCCTTCAGAAGCCCCACTCATCCAGAGGTTCTTGAACAGAACAGACGTAATGGCATTTTCGGACATAATTTAGAAATTTGTAAGCTTCCAGTATTCCAAATTTTAAGATGTCAAGTCCGGTACCAAATTTTATTAACGAGCTAAAGAAGAAGTCAGAAGCGATTATTTAGGTATTTCAAATGAGTAAAAGTTAATATCATTTTTTGTTATTCAGCAAGTGCGCTGATTTGCAAGAGCGATGTGTTAAGTGTTTAGTGATTCCAAAAGCCATGGGCAATGTTTAATATGTTTTAAAGTGTTTTATAAGTGATGTGCACAATCAGGTACGTTTTAGATAATAATAAAGAAAATGTATTTTAATGTTAACTAAGTTGAAGAATTTTTAATTGATAAACGGTTAACACATGAACGGTAGAAATTGTCCTTTGAATAAAAATTCAAAATTAATTTGGAAAAACTTAAGTTACTATCTTGTCGATATAAATATAATTTTATAGGTTAATAAGTAATTAAAATGTATGGAATAACTAGCAGTAATTAAAAGTAAATTACTCGACACATTGCTGTCTTTTGTTCTTTTGTAATTTGTCACTGATTAATAAATTGTATAACATTGTATTTTAAAACTTTATATTTTCATTTCACAAGAAACCTCAACTGTTACAATATATGTGTGTGTGTGTGTGTGTGTGTGTGTGTGTTTTGAACTCTTTTTGAAACATTTCACTTTAAATTATAACCAAATATAAATAACACACCTTATTTTAAACAAGTCTTATCAGTAAAGAGAGTAAATAGATAAAACATGATTCTTATCTGTGTTGCATCTCTTGTTTTATCTCGACTTCGCATCTGATTAAACCAACGAGTATACCACTTCTGTACAATCCGTACATTCTAACGCTAGTATTGTGTGGTCTATAGACACAAATTTACTTTTAGATAGGAAATCTGTCAGGTATAAATGTGAAAACAATGTGCTGTAAATGGATTTGAGTTTATTTCTACTACTTATAAACGTGCTTTTCTTACCATTAACAATTAATGGCTTGGAGGACAGTAGATGCATCTATAACGTAAGACTTGTATTTGTTAAATTCTCTTAAAGAAATAATTAAACATAAGTAAATAATTACCAGTATCTATAAAATTGTTAAAATATATTTCTTCAAAAACATTTAATATTTTTTACTTTAGAAGGCATGTTGCGTTCTCTTATTGGAATAGACCTACTGTGTTAAGCGTCACGTGTTTTCATTTGATTACATTTCGAAGCTTTAATACTGTCTATTACTTTCACTTCTGTTTATTGAAAGCTCTGGTAGGAAATGTCTCGCTGCAGCCCATGTTCTCGTGGGCCTCATGTTCCTCCGTTCACCCGCTTCTTTGATCGAGTCCCAGCAGTTCATTTTTTCAGTGTTTTCACGAGTTTCTTTTAATCCGCTGCACGGGTTGAAACTGTAACTGGTGAATATCCGTCAATCAACGTATGCAGCGCTTCGATTGTTGGACTGTGGGGTGTTTCCGTGCTGATAAAACCACTTCATTTCTGTTATTATTTTATTTTACTAAGTTACAATTTTACGTCTTTTTATAGACAGTAAATTACTCGCGAGAATAATTACAGTTCAGGTTGGTTTTCGTTCATTAAGGCAAAAGAAATTTCTTTATTAAAAATCTAAATCTCGATCCGCTCCAATGAAAGCTGTGCGGTTCAGTGCGGTACTTTGTGTGCTGGCGCACAATTTGAAAAAAATGCATTTATATTGAATGGTAAATTAGGCGAATAGTCAAAACAAGTTTGAAAATCAAAATTTTCCAAATGATAGTCTAGCCATTTCTAAACACATCCCGAGAAGAGATGTTTTTATGACAAAGTCTTGGCGATTGCTATGAATAAAGTCTCCGGTAAGGCCGTAGATAGAAAAGTGACTCTTAGAGGCGGTGCTAGACCAAATAATGAAGGAGAACCTACCCAAAGTAAGAAGGTGGTGCTCGACCTATATAAGGAAGCGCTGGCCGACCCAAGTATGGACAAAGAGGTTGAATAAAGTATGGATAAGATACTAGACTAAGTATAAAGACGGTGCTCGACCAATGTATGGAGGTAGTACCTAACCAAAGTAAGAAGGTGGTGCTCGACCTATATAAGGAAGCGCTGGCCGACCCAAGTATGAACAAAGAGCTTGAATAAAGTATGGATAAGATACTAGACTAAGTATAAAGGCGGTGCTCGACCAAAGTATGGAGGTAGTACCTACCCAAAGTAAGAAGGTGGTGCTCGACCTATATAAGGAAGCGCTGGCCGACCCAAGTATGGACAAAGAGGTTGAATAAAGTATGGATAAGATACTATACTAAGTATAAAGGCGGTGCTCGACCAATGTATGGAGGTAGTACCTAACCAAAGTAAGAAGGTGGTGCTCGACCTATATAAGGAAGCGCTGGCCGACCCAAGTATGAACAAAGAGCTTGAATAAAGTATGGATAAGATACTAGACTAAGTATAAAGGCGGTGCTCGACCAATGTATGGAGGTAGTACCTAACCAAAGTAAGAAGGTGGTGCTCGACCTATATAAGGAAGCGCTGGCCGACCCAAGTATGAACAAAGAGCTTGAATAAAGTATGAATAAGATACTAGACTAAGTATAAAGGCGGTGCTCGACCAAAGTATGGAGGTAGTACCTACCCAAAGTAAGAAGGTGGTGCTCGACCTATATAAGGAATTGCTGGCCGACCCAAGTATGAACAAAGAGCTTGAATAAAGTATGGATAAGATACTAGACTAAGTATAAAGGCGGTGCTCGACCAATGTATGGAGGTAGTACCTACCCAAAGTAAGAAGGTGGTGCTCGACCTATATAAGGAAGCGCTGGCCGACCCAAGTATGAACAAAGAGCTTGAATAAAGTATGGATAAGATACTAGACTAAGTATAAAGGCGGTGCTCGACCAAAGTATGGAGGTAGTACCTACCCAAAGTAAGAAGGTGGTGCTCGACCTATATAAGGAAGCGCTGGCCGACCCAAGTATGAACAAAGAGCTTGAATAAAGTATGGATAAGATACTAGACTAAGTATAAAGGCGGTGCTCGACCAAAGTATGGAGGTAGTACCTACCCAAAGTAAGAAGGTGGTGCTCGACCTATATAAGGAAGCGCTGGCCGACCCAAGTATGAACAAAGAGCTTGAATAAAGTATGGATAAGATACTAGACTAAGTATAAAGGCGGTGCTCGACCAAAGTATGGAGGTAGTACCTACCCAAAGTAAGAAGGTGGTGCTCGACCTATATAAGGAAGCGCTGGCCGACCCAAGTATGAACAAAGAGCTTGAATAAAGTATGGATAAGATACTAGACTAAGTATAAAGGCGGTGCTCGACCAAAGTATGGAGGTAGTACCTACCCAAAGTAAGAAGGTGGTGCTCGACCTATATAAGGAAGCGCTGGCCGACCCAAGTATGAACAAAGAGCTTGAATAAAGTATGGATAAGATACTAGACTAAGTATAAAGGCGGTGCTCGACCAAAGTATGGAGGTAGTACCTACCCAAAGTAAGAAGGTGGTGCTCGACCTATATAAGGAAGCGCTGGCCGACCCAAGTATGAACAAAGAGCTTGAATAAAGTATGGATAAGATACTAGACTAAGTATAAAGGCGGTGCTCGACCAAAGTATGGAGGTAGTACCTACCCAAAGTAAGAAGGTGGTGCTCGACCTATATATGGAAGCGCTGGCCGACCCAAGTATGGACAAAGAGATTGAATAAAGTATGGATAAGATACTAGACTAAGTACAGAGGCGGTGCTCGACCAAAGTATGGAGGTAGTACCTACCCAAATTAATAAGGTGGTGCGCGATCGATATGGAAGCAGTGTAAGACTAAACTATAGAGGCGAAAATACATGAGCTCGTCGCAAGAAGATACTCTTAATTATAATAGAAGTGATAAGGAACCTGATCAGAATCTCCCAATACGTGGACAATGCTATGAAATTATTGCTGACAAAATTATCGGAAAACAATGATAAAGAAACTTTTAGAAAAAAGAACCGACTAGATTAAATAAAGAACTGAAATATTCAAGACAACAGGGAGATTATGGATTATAATAAATTTCATAATGTTGGAACAAATATGCTTTTGTTTTTACAAATGTTAAACAAATTCAATGGTAATATTTTGTTTAAATGATCTGAAAATATTTTAATTAAATTTCTACTATGAAATGGTTTAAACATTTGAAATTAAATTCCTACAATTATTTAAAATTAATGTATTTGTATCCCTCAACTCCAAAGCAAATTATTTCATTCATTCGCGCTGCAAATAGTAACAGTTACATTAAATACTAAACGTAGGATGCCTTTCGGGTGAATTATTCCTATAATTGTGTGATGTGGAAAGTGTAAAATGAAAAAAAGATCGTAAAAAAAAGAACGGTGACAAAGATTACCTGCCTTTCGACTCCTTGTCAAAGAACACAAACATAGATTGTTAATATGGACCATCTGTAGTGTAGCATGTAAAACAATTACCTCCCCGAATCTAACCTCAAACTCCCGCCCGGATAACTAGCGTCAGTTAAGAGAAGGAGGGGGCTTGGAGCCAGGACCCGTGGTACCTGTATGCAAGAGTCTTGCGACCTTACTATAAGGTTTGGACTGATGATTGGCCCGCCGCTGGGACGAGACGACCTCTAACCAGACACTACCTTCTAAGATTTCCGTACCTCGATACCCCGACTAGTTAGTTCAGTCCAGTTGGTATATGGTCAGTAGGGAACGCTCGTCTTCATGTAACTATTTACAGGTTTATAATACAGCATGGTGTTATATACTCTGATTTGTACGTGTGCAACTAGACACTCAAGTGGAAGTGGTAACAAATTTTGTATTTTAGAAATGTAAAGTGAAATTATATAAAAATAAAAATTCAAAATCGATTAGGGAAAAATGTAACTAAAATTCAAGTAATAATGCAATATATATATATATATATATATATATATATATATATATATATATATATATATATATACTACTTGCCTCCTCTCACAACTGATATATCATTTATATTGTGCAGAACCTAAACTTGAGTGATGAGTAGTAAAAGCTGAAAATGGCATACATCTGCCGAAACCACTATCGTTATGTTTCGAGTATGCAGTGTTTCTATTAATAGATTTGTTTATATGTTCTGTGTGCTCAAATACACGGCGCTAAATGTATTTTATGTTGCAGGCTATCAACATATCGGACCTGGCGGAACTCGTCAAGCGACAATTCTTCGTGGACAAGTCCCTTCTAGTACGTGATTTCTTGCAGAGTAGCCACAGAACTCTACTGTTCACGGCTCCCGATGGGTTCGGTAAATCTTCAAACCTTAACCTGCTGAAACGCTTTTTGGAAATCCAGATCGACGGCCAGGGCGAAAAGATCCAAAACAAAACCGCATCTTCCAACTACAACTTGTTCAAAGACAAGAATTTAAACATTTTTCGTGACGAACATTTTTTTTCAAATCACTTCGGAAAATACCCTGTTGTGTACATAGACTACAAACCTTTCCGCGAAGTGAGCGGTTTGCAGCATGCGTTGCGTATTTTCAGAAAAATCATTCAGAAATCATTCTCGCAACACAAGTACTTGTTAATCGTTAAAAATTTTTGGACAGACGATAATAAAATAAGCGAATTTAAAGACTACGTAGACGAAAATAGAAATGTAGAATTAGTTCCAGATAAGATAAAAAAATCTTTCGAATACTTGTGTCTAACTTTACACAAATATTTTAAGGAAAATGTCATTGTCTTGATCGACGATTACGATGCTTTTGTTCAAGGTTTAATTTTTAAAAACACTACAGAATTTGACGATATTGTTTCGTTAATTTTCAAAACAAACAACTTTCTAGAAGTCTCCAACATACATAAAACGTTTCTTACCGGCGTGTTGAGGCTGGGTAGCGGACTGACGCCAAACAGCACCAAAGAATTTGAATTTCTATGGGACCACCCGTTTAGTAAACACTTCGGCATAACTGAGCAAGAACTGGACAACATTTTAAAGAACGAAAATGAAAAAGATAAGATAAAAGACGCAATAACAGACTATTACGGTGGTTACGCCATATACAACAAGTATGTAAATATATATAACATTCGATCGGTTGTAAGCTTTTTAAATAACCGAGATCAGTCGCTAGCGAAATTCATAACAAACCGTAACTTGTACAACGGTGTGAACCCGATGACAGAGAACGCACATTTCCAGTCGCTCTGTCAGCTGCCGATGGTTGCTTACGAGATAAAGCTCCTGCTCTTGGGATACCATTACTATTTGGACATTTCCAACCCGTTGTCGAAATTTGACGTGGGCAAACTGAACGAGGCGTGCGCTAGATTTAGATTCAGAGACAACAGCTACGTCGATCTGTTCATGTACTTGTTTTACAACATGGGCTATTTGGTTATTTCTTCGGGTGGGGCAGATAAGTTGAACGTAACAAATACGGCATTTCAAATTCCGAATCAAGATTTTTTTTCAAAGTTTACAAGTCTTTTAGAAAAATTGTAAACATTATAAAAAATATTTGTTAATTTTTATTATTATTATTGCATTAGGTATAGTTAAAATTGTTATGGGAAAGAATGGGCCTTTCAAAAAAAATGCCTGGAATTTTAACGAGCGTTACTAACAAGACGCGCAAGATAACTAAATGATTTAAATGCCAAACTGAAGAGAAAAAAACAGTGTTATTTTCATACGCTTATATTGTTCAATGTCTTCGATTTGAAGAAACAAACATGTTCTAGCATATCAAAATAAATTAAGATTTCTTTTCAAAATTTACATGTTTTTTATAAAAATCGTAAACATTATAAAAAAATATTTGTTAATTTTTATTATTATTATTGCATTAGATATAATTACAATTGGTATGGGAAAGAATGAGTTTCAAAAAAATGGCGGGAATTTGAACGAGAGTTACTAACAGGACGCTCAAGATAATTAAATGATTTAAATACCAAACTGAAGAGAAAAGAACAGTGTTTTTTTTCATAGCTTATATTGTTCAATGCCTTCGATTTGAAGAAACAAAAATGTTCTAGCATATCAAAATAAAAGGGCATTAATAGTTTTTTCGGCGAAAAAGAAAGAACATATCCCTTGGTCATACATTAACCCACACCACGCGTTTATTTTTGGCCCCACTTGTTCCTGCCCAACGTAGGTTGCTCTGAACCTATTATGCAACACTTGTGACCATTAACAACACCATTCGTCTGGTAGCTTCGTCTGAGAACCGCACTCCTTTAAAAAAATTTAGATTGTCATCATTTGGCAACACTGCGAACAAAACTTACTTATTCCATCTTCAGATTGATGTTTAGCTTAGTTATCTTGAAAAGTCTTTCAGCAACGCTTGTTAAAAATCCCGGCATTATTTTTCGAACACCCTGTATATTTCCGCAAGTTCATATTTACAAATTGAGTATAATGTATTACGTAGCACTTCAATTTTTTATTTGCTGACGCGTTTCGGAGGTCCTCCATTTGTAAGAGTGATAGAGTACAAAACCGACCAATCCCATTGTCCGCATTGTCTGCATCATCACGTGAAAGGTTAGAGCACCAACTTGAAAATACGTCGGAACGAATCAAGACCGAGTGTAAAAATTACGAATTTCAATTAAAACAAATCAAAAACCTGCCACATCACAAGCACAACGCTTCAACGCAACAGTCACTGAGGTGGGTCTGGTAATTGTAGTGGAAAAGTTTCTGCAAATATATTCCTTCAGTTAAAAAAAAACTACAACTGATTACAAAATTTATGAAATGATATAATCACTTATGTATAAAACACATAGGTAATTTGATAAAATATTTGAACCGCAAAAGTTGACGTTCGAAGCTGTAAAGAGGAGAATTACATTATCGAAAAAAATATAATTAATTTAAAAGAGTTTTTGAAGTAAAATTTATGAAAATGTACAGGCAAGTATTATATCGATTTGAAAAATTTCTTAAGTTAAGCTTTTAATTAATTATTAATAAACAATAGCTTGATTAACAGTTAGTAAAATGGAAAAGCCACGCAGTCATGGGATTACTGAGAAATTTCTAACTACAAATATTTTGATTTATATAGTAAAATTAGGTTAGCCATTGGTTAGTAGATAACGTAAAATTACCTTACGAAGCCTTGAGTAGTTCAGTTACGGTACATTTTTATTCCTTATACAAAAATTGCAATCTTCATAAAATACTTAATGTAACCTTACCTATTATTGTAACAACTTTATTGTTTTTTTTTTAATATAAAGGTAATAGTATTCAAAAATTGTATTACATTATTGATTTTATAGTGAATTTAATTATTAAATAAATAAATAAATATATATATATATATATATATATATATATATATATATATATATATATATATATATATATATATATATATATATATATATATATACTAGCATAGTACCAGTCTTTCGTACGGAGTTGACGTACGATTTAATTTGTATTTGCATTTGGGCTGAATTTAAATTACTGTAATTAAACCCCAATAAATATATCAAACAATAGTTTATAAACTTACTGATTATTGTCTTGAAAAACCAAGAGAAGGAAAATCTTCTGCTTGTAACATGACATTTGTAAAGTATAACTAACCTTGAAAGATGAATAGCAACAGACATTTACTATCACCTGTTTAACTGTGTGCAAAGTGACTTTTACATGTGATTACAAACACATTTACCATCAGCTGATTAAGCCAAGTATGTAATGGAGTATAGATAATTAAGTGTTAAGAGAGCTTTAGCTCTGGAAGCCCAGTGGGGCGGTGCTCTGATAGAATTTCTGGATGCAAACAGGCCTATGTGTTAACCAGGAAGCCTAAGAATGTCCATGTAAAATTTCAACTCAATGGGTTTAGTAGTTTTTACGTGATAGAGTAACACACACCATTAGATTTACAGTAAACTCCAGATTATCCGTGGAATAGGGTGGCCCGGCAACGCCGGATAACGAATTCCTCGGATAATCCGCTATGAACAAAGAATACGCAAAACGATCGATAATCGATTATTATACCATAAACTACACTAATAACGACCCTGGTTAATGCAATTCACAAATAATCTTAAGAGGACAAAATTAATACAGAAAATAATTTAAAATGTCGATTTATTTGACGGATTATAACATGTACAACATATATAACATGTCTAACTATTTACAATACATACATAAGTAGGCCTATATGTCAAAAGTAAGTATGTATATACATATGCAATTTCCTTTGCACATAATACTTTACTTTTTAACAAAAAAATCTGTCACTTTCGTGCCTTGATTTAGCTTTAATGTGCGATCTAAGTTTTTTGAGAACCATTTTGTCGCACAGTGTCTACTTGTGTAACGTGTGTCACAAAGCCATAAAGATCGATAATGTATATGACAGACATGGATAATGCATATGTCACGTCCTAGACTATTTATAGCCGAGATTAGCTGACATTTGTTTACAATCTTATGATACACATTAGGTTTTCGGACGTCCAAGCAATTTGTCATTGTCTCTTATATACAGTAGTCTGCTCGCCCCTTTTATTTCGCTGGCCCTCTTCAGGATGCTTCCCTTTCAATGTAAAAATTACTACGTACATATTTACACATCTATTCCCTTTATCTTAACTTCTATTAAGCCTTATATGTATATACGTCGTAATTCATCGTTTGGGAATTTAAACAGATGAATCTGATTGGAATAAAAATTGGATATTTGTAAAACAATGGTAGACCCCGGATAATCCGCAAACCGGTTAATCCGCCCACGGATAATCGGGAGTTTACTGTATATATAATAGTATAGCTATGATAGCGTAGCTAATTAAATTTACCGTTAACGAATAAAGTTATAACATAGTTTTTCTAGACGTACATTTTAACTTACTGTAAAACAGTTGTTGCATAAAATTATGGTTTTAAGCAATTATACTATATTTTTTAAACATTAAAGGGAATTGCATTTGAAAATCATTAAACACAACCTCTAAACAATATCAAGGTAGACGAAAACAAATGTTAACCTCATTAACCGCCATGTTTTCATTCGGAAATGTTCGCCATAATTCGTTGAATTTTGAATTGTTACATAATTTCGTGTAAATTATGTTACTAATATTACATAGGTAACATTACTTATATTACAATATAACAAAGTAACATTGTTTGAGTAACATTACGCGTAATACAATTATTCTTTGAGCTTAGCTTGTGAGGTTATGTTAAAACAAATAAAAGACATACACAAAACTCACAAATTAATCATTTATTGACTCATACGCGTTTCAATGACAAAGTCATTATGATCAGTGAGTGCTGCTAATACAAACTCTAACTTACAACTGTTGTTAGTTAGAATATATACTATGAATTGTACCCACCCTATTCAAAATCAGTTTTGCATTTATTATTATCGCTCAAGCAGAATCTATGCAGTAGATAATGTAAAGTATGTATATGAAACCTCATTGCACGTGTCTTATATAAAATCCTTCGCATAAATATACGATCTGCAGCAGCCTTGGCAAGATGAAAGATATTTTCAATTTTCCGCGCCATTTTCTCTAAAGGGGCGCAATAAACAGGCGTTGGGGGTAGCATATCAATAAACAAGCGAGTTGCAACTCGCGGAAAATTGAGATGTTCCAGCTTCCGTGTTATTTACAGAAAATGGAACGAAATTTATGTTCATAATTTGGCCCAAAAACGTGCAATATATTAAAAACTGTTTCTTATAAGGTCAGGAATAAAGCTACACATCTGTTCTCCGTGTTCTGTACTTTCACTACACACACTATTATCTTACTCGTGAGATATCTTCTACGTTTCACCTGACTTTTGTAAATCTTTATTATCAACCACTTTATGACACTCAATTACGCATTTAAAAAACTTGGAGCCACCTCAGTGCAGTGTAATATTTCAGCGGGGGTTAGCTTTTTAAAGAAGCATAACAGAGCGAGGAACACTTAGCCTATTCATAATTTTAATCATGACTTATTCATAATCGTCATACCTTTTAAAAACCCCTTTTTCATTAAACCATCAAACTACAAGATCGATAACATGTGCCCGCCACATTTGAAAATGACAGTAAAGAAAGCACTAACACTTGTAAAATAATGAGCCCATAAAGAGTCGCTAGCTGGATAATATGTCTTGTCCCAGTAACGGGATGGTGACCAATTTCGGCTCGGCAGTAATATGTTCTGCGGTAACATGTTCGGCGGTAATATGTTCGGCAGAAATATGTTCGTTTGGCAGCAACATGTTCGGCAGTAATAACTTCGATCGGCAGTAATATGTTAAGCGGTAATATGTTCATTCGGCAGTAATATGTTCTGCGGTTTTAGATTCGGCGGTAATATGTTCGTTCGGCAGTAATATGTTCTGCGGTAACATGTTCTCCGGTAACATGTTCGTTCGGCAGTAATATGTTCGTTCGGTAGTAATATGTTCTGCGGTAACATGTTCGGCGGTAATATGTTCGTTCGGCAGTAATATGTTCTGCGGTAACATGTTCGGCGGTAATATGTTCGTTCGGCAATAATATGTTCGATCGGCCGTAATATGATCGTTCGGCAGTAATATGTTCTGCGGTAACATGTTCGGCGGTAATATGTTCGTTTGGCAGTAATATGTTCTGCGGTTTTATGTTCGGCGGTAATATGTTCGTTCGGCAGTAATATGTTCTGCGGTAACATGTTCGGCGGTAATATGTTCGGCAGTAATATGTTCGTTCGGCAGTAATATGTTCGGCAGTAATATGTTCTGCGGTAACATGTTCGGCGGTAATATGTTCGGCAGTAATATGTTCTGCGGTTTTATGTTCGGCGGTAATATGTTCGTTCGGCAGTAATATGTTCTGTGGTAACATGTTCGCCGGTAATATGTTCGTTCGGCAGTAATATAATCGTTTGGCAGTAATATGTTCGATCGGCAAGTAATATGTTCGTTCGGCAGTAATATGTTCTGCGGTAACATGTTCGACGGTAATATGTTCGTTTGGCAGTAATATGTTCGATCGGCAGTAATATGTTCAATCGGCAGTAATATGTTCGTTCGGCAGTAATATGTTCTGCGGTAACCTGTTCGGCGGTAATATGTTCGTTTGGCAGTAATATGTTCGTTCGGCAGTAATATGTTCAATCGGCAGTAATATGTTCGTTCGGCAGTAATATGTTCTGCGGTAACATGTTCGGCGATAATATGTTCGTTTGGCAGTAATATGTTCGATCGGCAGTAATATGTTCGGTCGGCAGTAATATGTTCGGCGGTAATATGTTCGTTCGGCAGTAATATGTTCGTTTGGCAATAATATGTTCGGTAGTAATATGTTCGGCAGTAATATGTTCGTTCAGCAGTAATATGTTCTGCGGTAACATGTTCGACGGTAATATGTTCAGTAGTAATATGTTCGGCAGAAATATGTTCGTTTGGCAGTAATAAGTTCGGCAGTAATATGTTCATCGGTAATATGTTCGTTCAGCAGTAATATGTTCTGCGGTAACATGTTCGACGGTAATATGTTCGGTAGTAATATGTTCATTTGGCAGTAATAAGTTCGGCAGTAATATGTTCTGCGGTAACATGTTCGGCGGTAATATGTTCGTTCAGCAGTAATATGTTCAGCGGTAACATGTTCGGCAGTAATATGTTCGTTTAGAAGTAATAAGTTCGGCAGTAATATGTTCTGCGGTAACATGTTCGGCGGTAATATGTTCGTTCGGCAGTAATATGTTCGTTTGGCAGTAATATGTTCTGCGGTTTTATGTTCGGCGGTAATATGTTCGTTTGGCAGTAATTTGTTCGGCAGTAATAAGTTCACCAGTAATATGTTCGCCAATAATATGTTCGATCGGCAGTAATATGTTCGTTCGGCAGTAATATGTTCGTTCGACAGTAATATGTTCGTTCGTCAGTAATATGTTCGTTCGGCAGTAATATGTTCGGCAGTAATATGTTCGTTCGGCAGTAATATGTTCGGCAGTAATATGTTCGTTCATCAGTAATATGTTCGTTCGGCAGTAATATGTTCGTTCAGCAGTAATATGTTCGTTCGGCAGTAATATGTTCGTTCGGCAGTAACATGTTCGGCAGTAATATGTTCGGTAGTAATATGTTCGTTCGTCAGTAGTATGTTCGTTCGGCAGTAATATGTTCGTTCATCAGTAATATGCTCGTTCGGCAGTAATATGTTCGTTCGGCAGTAATATGTTCGTTCGGCAGTAATATGTTCGTTCGGCAGTAATATGTTCGTTCGTCAGTAATATGTTCGTTCGGCAGTAATATGTTCGGCAGTAATATGTTCGTTCGGCAGTAATATGTTCGGCAGTAATATGTTCGTTCATCAGTAATATGTTCGTTCGGCAGTAATATGTTCGTTCGGCAGTAATATGTTCGTTCGGCAGTAATATGTTCGGCAGTAATATGTTCGGCAGTAATATGTTCGTTCGGCAGTAATATGTTCGTTCATCAGTAATATGTTCGTTCGGCAGTAATATGTTCGTTCGGCAGTAATATGTTCGTTCGGCAGTAATATGTTCGTTCGGCAGTAATATGTTCGGCAGTAATATGTTCGGCAGTAATATGTTCGTTCGGCAGTAATATGTTCGTTCGGCAGTAATATGTTCGTTCGGCAGTAATATGTTCGTTCGGCAGTAATATGTTCGTTCGGCAGTAGCCTAATATGTTCGTTCGGCAGTAATATGTTCGTTCGGCAGTAATATGTTCGTTCGGCAGTAATATGTTCGTTCGGCAGTAATATGTTCGGCAGTAATATGTTCGGCAGTAATATGTTCGTTCGGCAGTAATATGTTCGTTCGGCAGTAATATGTTCGTTCGGCAGTAATATGTTCGGCAGTAATATGTTCGGCAGTAATATGTTCGTTCGGCAGTAATATGTTCGTTCGGCAGTAATATGTTCGTTCGGCAGTAATATGTTCGTTCGGCAGTAATATGTTCGGCAGTAATATGTTCGTTCGGCAGTAATATGTTCGTTCGGCAGTAATATGTTCGTTCGGCAGTAATATGTTCGGCAGTAATATGTTCGTTCGGCAGTAATATGTTCGGCAGTAATATGTTCGGCAGTAATATGTTCGTTCGGCAGTAATCTGTTCGGCAGTAATATGTTCGGCAGTAATATGTTCGTTCGGCAGTAATATGTTCGTTCGGCAGTAATATGTTCGTTCGGCAGTAATATGTTCGGCAGTAATATGTTCGTTCGGCAGTAATATGTTCGTTCGGCAGTAATATGTTCGTTCGGCAGTAATATGTTCGGCAGTAATATGTTCGGCAGTAATATGTTCGTTCGGCAGTAATATGTTCGTTCGGCAGTAATATGTTCGTTCGGCAGTAATATGTTCGGCAGTAATATGTTCGTTCGGCAGTAATATGTTCGGCAGTAATATGTTCGTTCGGCAGTAATATGTTCGTTCGGCAGTAATATGTTCGTTCGGCAGTAATATGTTCGTTCGGCAGTAATATGTTCGGCAGTAATATGTTCGTTCGGCAGTAATATGTTCGTTCGGCAGTAATATGTTCGTTCGGCAGTAATATGTTCGGCAGTAATATGTTCGGCAGTAATATGTTCGTTCGGCAGTAATATGTTCGTTCGGCAGTAATATGTTCGTTCGGCAGTAATATGTTCGTTCGGCAGTAATATGTTCGGCAGTAATATGTTTGGCAGTAATATGTTTGTTCGTCAGTAATATGTTCGTTCGGCAGTAATATGTTCGTTAGTAATATTACCAATTTCGGCATGGGATAGTGACATGTTCCGTACTGTCCATTGACACAAGTTACTTGACTGTGAAACGCACGATTTAAGAATGGATTCGTGATTGTAGTGACATCTAATTCTGGCTTTTATTTAATCTATTTTACGCCTAATCTGAATGCTCTTCTAACGAGAGGAAATACTGGCTTTTGTTCTTGTTTACGAGAATTTTCCTTTTTCAATTTCTTTCATTCACACACTGATATAGGCTACTCCATAAGCACTACGAGTGTATAGTATAAAGCTAAATAAAGTTAGGTAGTCCGTGTAACTCCGTATTCAATATTGATGACAGTTACTACACTCTTGACTGAGAAATACAGATACACTTTGTATACTAAATTTATTTTATTTTTAAAATAATTGGTCATATTTTGAAATTTAGGCCTGAAGTGAGATAACCATGTTATACAAATACAGACTTAATAAAAACAAATTAAACTACGGTTCTGTAATGCACAACTTTTTCAATTTCTTTTATTAGTTCACACGTTCTCAATATATATATATATATATATATATATATATATATATATATATATATATATATATGTATGTATGTATGTATGTATTTATATATCTTTTTCAAATTTTCAATCGTTGATAAAGTACTTTTTATTAATCCATTCAATTTCAAATAGATTTTTTATAGCTTATTAGTGGATGACACTTAATATTATTACAGTTTTTACATATATTGATTCAATAATTCAATTAAATTAATAATAAAAAATTTTCACTTTCTATTTTACCACTTAATATCGTTATTCTGTCATGTATATACATTTTTATATTAGTTGTAATGTTTTAATAAAATGTAATTAAAATTTTTAAATGATTTTGTTTACCCAAGTAGGAATTGACTTTAATTTTTTTTTATATTCCTTATTCTGAATCATACCTATTTATATTACTCTTGTAATTCGAAAGATTTCTTCAATCGAGCGACAAGAACTTTATCTTCTCTTGATTGATGTGCTGTTCTGTTTCTTGACGTTATTTTTACAAATAACGCAATTTAAATAAAATTCAATAAAAAGTCCAAATCTCGTAGCTAACGTTATAAGCTGTAATAACGTCCCTTTTGTTACTGCGAGCAGTCAAATTGCATTCAATGGATCTCTTTAGACAAACCAAACTTTATCTGAGTCTGAATTGAATCGAATTAAATGAACGTCGCGAAGCCCTAACGAAACCTTACGCCTACGTTCACTTCCTGGAGCTGGAGCTGGAACCTCTCGGCGTCTAATTACAATACCCTTAATTTCCCCGGAGAGGGCGGAAATTTGTTGCAGAACAAACGTGTTTTTTTGGAAATCAAATCCATTTACTTTTCTGTCTTATTTGGAAGGATTCGAAATTGTAAAGAACGTAGGTAGGTGTCTTCTTACATAATGGCAAGTAGAATGTAATCTACCTGTTGTAATTATAGTTTTCAGAACTACGTCTGTGAAAATTGAATGACGTCACAATATATGCTATTAATAATTTGCAATTATTTAATTTAAAATACCTTCAGAGTATAATATTTTTTAAATTAAATTCACGCTACTTTGCTCTTTAATTGATATTGCAGCATAATATATCGTACTAATCGAGAAATCATAAGATAATTAACCATTTTATAATATAAAAACATTTTAGACTACGATTAAACTAATACAGAAGAATAAGGCAAGTATTACATGTATTGTATAACGTTCTTGGATTAACGTTTTAGTTTACTTATAGCGAAGGTTGTTGTAGAATATAATCAATTATAACGAACTATAAAGGAAAAGGAAATGTTTAAGAAATATTTATTTACTTGCTAGCTAACGTATCCACTCTTGGCATTTCTGCCATTTAGTGTCGCGCTGAGCAGTAAAAGAAGGCGAGAGGCTGTTCGAAAGCCCCCTGCAGCGGTCTTGTTTTCGCATAGCTCTGATGTTGAAATGGATGTAATGCGCCCATATGGGTCTACTTGCAGATACGGAGATTCTGTAGAGGGTGGGATGCAGAGTCGGTGATGGACGCGGAGGAGGCGTGACTAGTAGGTCTACAACGAGCCAAGTCCCTGTTCTTTGAGTGCTTCCTGGAGCTCTTTTGTCTTCGACAAGGCCAAGACATAGGAATAGATGTAATGTGCCCATATGGCACTACTTGCAGATACGAAAATTCTGTAGAGGGTGGGATGCAGAGTCGATGATGGACACGGAGGAGACGTGGCCAGTAAGTCTACAGCAAGCCAAGTCCCTGTTCTTTGAGTGCCTCCTGAAGCTCTTTTCTCTTCGACAAGGCCATGCCATTGAAATAGATGTAATGCGTCCGTATGGTCCTGCTTGCACATACGGACATTCTGTGGGAGGTAGTTTGGCAATAGACGGACAAGAAGTCATGACCAGTCAAGGCTCAGAAAGAAGGTAAATCCTGTGACGAGGAGATTAGAGGTCAGATGACTTCTGCGACGATAACATGTAACGTCGTTTTCTTACAAATATATCGAAAATGGAATTATACTGAAATAATAAAAATTTTAAAATAATAACAAAACCTACTTTAAAAAAATCGAATATATAATTTTTGCTTTCTAAAAAGTAAAAACTAATTTTCCGATAATGAAAACATAATTCATCTAAGCTTAATAGGCCTACCCACAAAATTTTGAAGTAGACACTGAATTCCATACTTGCACTCATACTGAGCATAACTAATAAAGTGATTTTACATGATGTTGGAGCTCCTTGGCATGTAGATTAGCAATATATCTTCTTCCATACACTTATTTTATGGAAACAGCTTAAGTAAATTATTAACTTTATGATACAATAAGATTAAGAAGATATGATCTCTTATATTTATAAGCACCTTCAGTAATCACATTCCGTGTAAATCATTCAAAGAAGGTTGAATTTGCCTTTGATCGGTTAAATACTTCCAAACTTACCATGGAACAAACAGAAAAAACGATCGAATATAGAACCTCCTTTTCTGAATTCGGTTAATAAATATAAATCAATAACTAGTTTTAGATAAGGATGAAACTTATATGAAACAGCAGTAATAGTATTAAAGCAGAAATAGATGTATCGACAAAGTGTGCATACGTTTTATTTACCTACTTTCTTGCTCAATAGTTTCAATTGTTCACTCATCATTCCTCAGTAAACATCCAAGGATTCAAGTTTTTAAACTTTTTGTTTACAAATAATACACAATTACAACAAGGCAAAAAAATTCGTTTCTAAAATTATATATTTATTTTAAATCTTAGTCAATCAACTGATGTTAAAAATCAAATTTCATTGAAAAAAAAAGTCTCAAATATGTTCCAAAAATAAAAAAGTAATGAATAGCCTATATATACTTTAAATCAAATTTAGATTCCAAATACGATGTTTTTCATTGATTTAGCGTATCCGTTGGTTTTTAGCTTTTGACAGCGTAAGTCGAATAAAACATGCAATTGTTGTGTTGTATATTTTAATCTAGAGATTAATCTACAGATTAAAATATACTTGAAGTTTTTTAATAACACTTATTTACCAATTTACTTGGCAAAAACTCTACTTATATTTTCCAGCAGACGCGTTTCGCACTCGGTCAGTCCATTGTTCAATGTCGCGATTAACGGACAATACTGTCTGCCTTGGTGTGTTATTTTATTGTCAATCTGTGATGTTTTGATGTTCTGAGAGTATTTTGATATTATGTTTTTGAATTCTATTCAATTAAGAATATTTTTTATTTGTTAGTATGTATTGTGGTTGTTTTTTGTAGTGTTTATATATTTCCAAATTTTCTGTTGTGTTCAGTTTATTGCTTTTATTTATGAAGTGTAAAACATCTGAAGTTCGGGTCAGTGTTGGTGTATGGTGCATATGTGAATTTGATTTAGGTTCTGTGTTTTTGACACAGAAAATAGGTACATAAAGCCACCACAAGATATAAAAACACATAAAAGACATTAAAACACACACAACCTAAATGAAATTTCACTGTAAATATACAAAACACACCATACACATACACTAACATTGAAAAAACCCAAGTAACATTTCATCAATAAAAGCAGTATACTGCACACAACAGAAAACTTCGAAATAAACAAGCAGAACAAAAACCAACCACAACACATACTAAACGTTAAAATATCCTTGCAATCAAACACTATATTTCAATATATAATAAACAATTTCTCTCAGAACAACAAAACATCACAGAACTCCAAAACACTACAGACTCATAGTAGCATAACTCACCTGGACAACACTCTTCTCAGTAACTAACAATGCACTGACCAAGTTCGAAACGCGTCTGTTGAGAAACATTAGTAAGTAGTGGTTTTTGCCACGTTAAATTGATAAGCAAGTGCTAAGTTTATTATTTAGAAACAGCCTGGCTCTTATCTCCAAGACTCATGTCCCTAAATATAGAAACGATGGCATTCAAAGGCTTGGTGAATTTCCCAGTCACTCGAGAGACAGATATTATTCTCTGAAATTTTTCAATTCCATTTTTTTATCTCGTTACCTTGGAAACGCAAAATCAAAATGTTTTTAGAAAATTCATGAATTACAAATGTGCGCAAAAAATGGCGGATGTATCTCGCCTAAAATTCCTGCTGCCCGATATACTCCTGTTTGCTTACCTAGTGGTAAAGCTGTGCTTGCTGGTGCTGTTCTTGTACCCCGCGGCTATCTACGACGCCACTTATTTCATCCTTTCTACGCTCTTACTCAAAACTCAAGAAGTTCTCAGAAGTATATTTTAAGAGATAATCTTTCGATTATAATCAGTTTAAGAGGTTAGGAAATTTGTTGAGAGGTACGATTATGTAAATAATTTTGAATCAAATAAACATTTTTATAAAGTTATCGGAAAGGATAAGTGAATCTAGATTTTTATTCAAGGTCCTAAAGCCAAAAGGACCTTGGGCATTCGCAATTTAGAAGGTTTTAAGTTTTTAACTTTTGTTGGTTGTATATCAGTTTAACATTCCTTAACCAATAATATGTTACACATTTATAAATATTATTTTGTGTAATGTAGATAGAGCTCAGCTTTAAAGATTAAATATATATCGATTATAAACTGAGAGTATCAAAACAGAACTAACAATACAAACTTTTCAATTAAAATATGGCTTGGACAACCATTTGTCCATCTTCTACCCTGTAGTCTACACTAAAGTGTATATTAGTTACTAATAAGAGCAACATTGTTTTCGAAAGTATCTTTTGATTGAAACATTTGTTATGTGAGACGTTATGTAATATATGCCTAGTGAATGTTTCATATATTATTTTGTGTATTACAATTTTTTTTTTTTTTTTTTTTTTTTTTTTTTCCTGGCGAAAAACCAATTGTGGTTATCATCGCCAAACAAAATCTAACACAGCACTCAATATTTTAAATAAAATCAAATAAATTAATAAATAAACAAATAAATAAATACAAAAAAAATTACAAAACAAAATAAAACACCAACAATAAAAAACAAAAAACAACAATATAACAATTAAAAAATCCTTAAAAACTAAATAACAAAATAACAACAAAGAACAAAATAACAGTAAATAAATAATATGTAAAACAATAATAGGTAACAATTTACCAATAAATAAATCTCAATAACAATAACAAGAACAAAAAATAAATTTAATTAAAATAAATAAAAGAAACACAGAGAATTATATGTATAAATAAATTTAAAAAAATATATATATATATTTATGTATTAAATTTTAAAAAATATTTTCAAGTGGTGCAAGAAAGCGATGACTCGGTCAATGGTCGAGGCATCGTCCCTTAGCACCACCTTTAAACTCCCTTTTAAATTAAAAAGGGCACGAACATTACCTACACTAACACAATCCACCAAAATATGTTTTATTGTGAAGATACCCCCACAGTATTGGCATATTGGTGGATCTTCACGACGCATCAAATATCCATGAGTTGCAAAAGAGTGGCCAACGCGAAGGCGTGTAACCACCACTTCCTCCCTACGTTTTGAACGAATTGAAGACCTCCATGGACGGACGGTATCTTTAATTTCCCTCAGCTTATTCTGAATCACGGTATGCCACTCGTCATTCCAAGCAGCGAGCAATAAATGTTTCGCGAAACACACATAATCAGATGCCATAACCAGTTGAGTAATAGGCACCAAACTTGTAGCTTTCTTCGCCGCTTCATCCGCTTTTGTGTTTCCAAGTATTCCGCAATGTCCAGGAACCCAACAGAAAGTTACCCCCACACCCCTCAATTGAAGCCTGTGTACAGCACACAAAATGTCCCCAACTAAAGGGTCGTTAGAGAAAACATCCTGAAGAGCCTGAAGAGCACTTTTGGAATCCGAACACAAAAGATAATGCGAGGATCGAGATTGAATGACGTCCAAAGCTTTAAAAATAGCAAATAGTTCTGCCGTAAAAACACTGCAAGCTGAGGGCAATCCGTACGTGTAGGTACATCCAGATACATAAAACGCACACCCAACGCCATTGTCCAGTTTAGATCCATCAGTGAAAATAATTTCACTGTGTTGGTGAGATTTATAAATGGATAAAAATTCCTGGTGGTAGACCACAACAGGAGTATCGTGTTTTATATAACTGGACAATGAGAAATCGAAGTGCGGCGTTTTTATCATCCATGGAGGTAGATAGCACATTTGTCGTTCAAACATAGTTGGAAGTTGCAACTCAAGTTCATCCAATATTCTTAACGTTCGTATGCCAAATGGAGCGGTCGAACGTTGACGTGTATTATACACTTGATTTAGCTTATTATAAAAGACTCTTTCAAATGCCGGGTGGTTGGGTTTGCTTCGAAGAACAGAAACGTAAGATATTTGTAGCATCTGACGTCGTCTTGAAAGAGCGGGTTCCCCAGCCTCGACAAGAAGACTAGGGATTGGGCTAGTTCTAAATGCACCAGTAGCCAGTCTAAGTCCAGAGTGGTGGACAGCATCGAGAGTTTTCAGAACTGTAAGTCGTGCAGATGAATAGGCTTGACAGCCATAATCAATGCGCGATCTAACGACCGCGCGATAAAATCGAAGCATACTAGTTCTGTCTGCTCCCCAATTCGTACCACTAAGGACTCTTAACATATCCAATTTCTTATTGCATCTCACCTTCAAATCACGAACATGTGGGATCCATGAGAGTCTTTTATCAAATAAAAGACCTAGAAATCGAACACTATCCGTGGTTTGAAGCTGAACCCCGTCAAGAAAAAGGATCGGCTCCTGGTGTTGCCTACGACGACTAAATGCTACACATTGGGTCTTCGAAGCAGAGAATTTGAAACCTGTAGATTTTGACCATTCCTCCAATCTGTATATTGCTAACTGCAAAGATCTTTCCGCAGTTGCCATACTACGAGCAGGCACATATATACAAAAGTCACCCACAAAAAGGGAACAGTGTACCGGAGATCGTATATTACTGGTGATACTATTTATTGCAACGGCAAACAGCGTGACGCTCAGCACGCTGCCCTGCGGTACACCATTCTCTTGTGTATAGCTGTTTGAATACGTGCCTCCAAGTCGAACGCGGAAAGATCTGTTAGAAAGAAAGTTAGCGATGAATGCTAGGATATTCCCTTGTATACTCCATGATTTCAGAGTGTTCAGAATTCCTCTTTTCCATGCCATATCATATGCCTTTTCAAGGTCAAAGAAAACCGCAACGAGCGTTTGACGCAAGAGAAAGGCATCTTGAATAGCGGATTCTAACAAAACCAATTGGTCAACTGATGAGCGTCCTAGTCTGAAACCACATTGTTCGTTGCTAAGAAGGTTGTTGGTTTCTAGGTACCAGACAAGACGGCGGTTGACCATCTTCTCCAGTAGTTTGCACAAGACGCTTGTAAGTGATATAGGCCTGTAACTACTGGGGTTGGTTTTGTCCTTACCTGGCTTCAAAAGAGGAATTACAGTCGATTCTAACCATGCATCGGGGAAAGAGCGCTCCTCGAATAAACGATTGTATACTCGAAGGAGGACAAGTTTCGCCGATGATGGTAGATGTTTTAGCATGGAGTACACAATGGAATCAGGACCTGGTGCAGAATCCTTCGTTGACGCAAGAGCTGACTCCAATTCCCCTATAGAGAAAGGAGTGTTTAAAGGAGAGTCCTCAGACGACCCAACAGTAAACGGTATTGCTTCTTCCTTCAGTTTATACATCTGGAATAATCTATTATAGGCTGTAGTAGCAGAAAAGTTAGAAAAAGATGTTCCAAGTACATTAGCAATGTCATCACTGTTTGTGATTAATCTCCCATCTGGTTGCTTCAGCGCAATGGCTGGCAACGGAATGGAAGTACCACAAACTGATCTTAGTTTCCTCCACACTGTGGAGGACGGAGTTGTTCGTCTAATTGTGCTAATGTACTGTTCCCAAGAGTTCTTTCTACTCAGCCTAAATATCCTCCGTGCTTTCGCACGGAGTATTTTATATTCCTGAAGGTTTCCATTCGTTGGGTGTCGTTTAAATCTCCTAAGAGCTCTTCGTCGTAAACGGAGGATTTCTGCGCATTCATCGTTCCACCACGGCACAGGCGGTCGGCGTGGATGCGCAGAGGTTTTCGGAATGGTCTTTTCAGCGGCATTTAAAATTGCTTTTGTAAAATTTTCTATATTTTCATCAATGGGTGTCAGATAATCCATGTCAAGTGATACAAGGTAATTCGAGTAGGAGTCCCAGTTGGCTTTTCGCAAAATCCAACTGGAATTTCGAACATAACAGGTTTGGGAGTCACATAAACTGATCTTAATAGGCACATGGTCGCTTCCATACAAATCATTGAGTACCGACCATGTGCATCTAGTAGCTAATTGAGGGCTGCAAATCGATAGATCAACAGCTGTCCATCCACCAGTAGATGCTGCTAAATGAGTAGGAGAACCGTCATTTAGCAGACATAAGTCTAGTTCCGTTCTTACACTTTCAACAATATCACCTCGAGAGTTCCTAGTCGGAGATCCCCAAGACGAATGGTGGGCATTAAAATCCCCTACCAATAAGAACGGAGTTGGTAACTGGCATATCAAATTTACTAAATCACTGTGATGCAGGTTTTCTTGTGGTGGCAAGTAGACACAACACACAGTGATTTTATACGGGACAGCTGTTTGAACGGCTACTGCTTGTAAAGGAGTTATTAAGTTTAGAGAAACAGCATCGATACAGTCACGGGCTAGGATGGCTACGCCACCTCTAGCTCGATCTTCTGTAACGAAGTCCGATCTAAAAACTGAATACTCCCTTAAATGGAAATTATGCGATTCGTGGAGATGTGTCTCCTGTAGACATACAAACATTGGGTACACATCTCGCACGAGTACTTTAAGTTCTTCTATGTGACTCCTAACACCGTTGACGTTCCATTGTATCACTGACTTCCTAAGCAAAGACATTTATTAGCTTAGCAAAGGGTTTATTTGACACCCATTGGTGCTCTCTCCTTTCTTGCCTGGGACGTTTTGGGACGTCTCAGGCTTACATTTCTCAGATTCCATATCCACCCTTTCAGGGATGGAATCTGAGGAAGTTTTGGGTTTAGGAGGGGTAGTTTTCACATTCCCTCCTTTGGTTGCATTTTTCTTAATACCCGGTAACGACTGTGACGATGTGGTCTGTCGTAACTCCGGTCTACGTGGTTTGGATTTTTCCAACGTCTTCTGCACAGATGGTTTACTACCCGTTGATAATTTCTTCTGCACCGAAACACAAGGCTCACTTAGTGATTTATTTCGTGCTCCAATCCCCCCAGTGGAAGGGATTGGTACAAGAGGCAAATCACTATCCGTCGCTGCAGGTTGTACTAAGTTCAAAGTAGGAGGACAATTCGTGACTATGGACAAAAGGCGAGAAACTTGTTCAGTTAGAACTTCAATTTTTTTCGACAGCTCGGCACAGTTGTTACAGGACGATTTGGAAGCGGTCAGAGTAGCGGCATAAGTCTTACTGTCTGTCTTTGGCTGAGTGGAACGATAGAGTTTTTTGGCCTCTGGAAACGACAGCTTGTCTTTCGCCATGATGCCTAGGATAGCTTTCTCTTCCTTGAACGTGGGACAGTTGTAGGATCGCGCTGGGTGGTCACCACCAC